>OX155960.1:16126299-16180888 GCA_944548615.1 Micropterix aruncella
TTTATAGTCATGAATTTTCAACCATTTAGATCCTAATTTTATGTTTCAATGGCCTGTCTCTGCGATTAATGCCTTCTTGCATTGTTGGTAGGTGTTAACAGCCATCACATACGCGTTCATAGTTGCAACACAGGTCTAATTCTCCTTTATTGTTTTCACTGCTACCATGACAGCCAATCGGCATTTCCAACCCGAGCACGTCTCAATCTTTGACTTTTTAAATAATTACCTTGCGGTTCGTGGCTTCGCGGACATAACAGCATAATTCGGAACGCTGTTTGTCACTTTCACGTTCAGTAGACGGTTGTTGTTATAAATGAGATTCTTTTCGCGTGTCGCACGGTGTCGCGCCGCAAACGATCTGATCGCTTAGAAACTTTGATCACTCTGCGGTTTTGCGACTGATAACATCCAGATTGGATCGTGTATTAGAGGGCAACTATAATGGAAGCCGCTTGGGCGGCCCCTCCATAGATTCACGATAGCTGGCTGTTTTGTTTGAAGCTCGTGCTGTCATTTTACACAACGGATTAAGTCGATTAGTGATGTCACGCGGATGACGAACATAATTTTTTGAATTGATTTTATCGATTTCGGCTTGTTAAACAACAAAATTAAAATTTTAAGGCAATTTGTAATATTGTCGAAGTCTTATGTTTTAAAGATGTTATACATTTAAACTTGTAGTTTATAATATTAGTAATAATATTATTTTTTTTATTTGCACTTAATTGTAATACAAACAGACGAGCTTATTGCCACATGGTAATGTCTTACAACTAACCTAATCGCAGTGGTACATGCGGGCATTGTTGAAATAAAGATTACTAAGTTCGTCGACATAAAATACAGACCAGTATAAGAATTTAAAACTAACAATGACTCAGGAGAGAATATTGGAAGAGAATACGAGAGAAAGAGAAGAACTAGTTACTTCTTAGAAAGGTAGTATTTTTTGAGGAAGTCTTAAATGATGGTAAAGAAGGCGAGTTTCGTATATTTGCCGGGAAATCGTTTTAGAATCTTGCACCATGGACACAGAAAAAGTTTTAATAAAAAGAGACGACAATTTTATTATAACTCATTTTTTTTTGTTTATTCGGCCATATTGATGGTACCCTTTTCGAAATGTTTATTTATTTATTAAAGGTAAAGCACGAAATATAATTTCCTGCAGCATTACAAAAAAAATACTTGTGGCACTCGGGGACTGTCGCGGTAAAGCTATTGCATAGCATTTTTAACAACTTATGCAATTATAATTATTTATTTATTTAATTTATTTTATTTTTTCTGATATCAGATAACTGCGCTCTATCGAAAAACGTTGAAATTATTCCTAATCATAAAGCTAAAAAACGGATTATTCGAAAAAAATCGTAGATAAAAAGATAGATAATTAAATAATCTTTAAAATGGTGCAGGTTTCATAATGATACGCCAGATAGTATTTGCGTAGTAGCCGTTTTTGTGTTCGGTTAGACCTAATTTCACAAAATAATTACACTATGTAATATAAACCAAATCTAAAATATTCAAAGCTAAGAATATTAGGAAAATGTTCTTGTTTAACATATATTTTTTTCGAATCGTACGCAGTACTCGTTTAGACGCAATTATCAGTTTAATATCATTAACTTTCGTTAAGAAATTTCTTCATTCGGTCGCCGCGCTGGCCTAAGGCCCGCGATAAAAGCTATGCAATAGCTTAAAATGTGTCTGGACCAGTAGCGAAAAATAGAGCACACCGCAGCATCTTGGTCACTACGTCAACACCGCCTAACTAGGCCTAGCCCTTTACTAAGGCAGGTGTACCAGGAAATATTTTACCTGTGCACACAAAAAAATATCAAAAATTCTAAATTATGTCTCTGTCATAATTATCTTAAAAAAATAAATTAAAATATCATCAAAAAGTATTTGAAATTATAATCATAAAATTATCCAGTAAATAAATAAAAATCGAAATCATAACTCTAGTAAATAGATAGATAGATAGACCTACTCAGTAAAATAAAAAAAACGAATAAAAATAAAATTCATACTAGACAGTCAAATAATTTGTGGCTCTTGACGACCTTCATTTATTAGCCACATAATATGGCTCTGCTTCTTAAAGGAATCTTTAGCCTGAATTGTTTTAATTTCATCTTCTAATGTACTCCCTGACTTGTGCCAGCATCTTTCCTAGTTTTAAAACCATTTCTGGAAGGCACTCTTTGGTATGGCCTCCAGCTGCTGTGTCGATTTAGCTTTTATCTCTTCTATGGACTCAAAACATTGACTTCATGTCATTTTCAAATTGGTAATAAAATATAATCACAAAATATATAAAAGTATAACCACAAAAATATCATAATAAATAGGATAGAAAACGAATTTACCGCGTGAAATTTGTAGCACCCGACGTTTCGGTGACGTTGCAGCCGCCGTTGTCCAGGGTAGACAGTCTACCCTGGACAGTCTACCCTAGACAGTCTACCCTGGACAGCCGCCGTTGTCCAGTCTACCCTGGACAACGGCGGCTGCAACGTCACCGAAACGTCGGGTGCTACAAATTTCACGCGGTAAATTAGTTTTCTATCCTATTTATAATGTCAAACAACCGCGATAGTCTTCGATTTTATTTCACAAAAATATCATCAAATATCTGGAGAATATGGAGGTTGTGGCATCAAATTCATGCTGTGCTTGGCCTGAAACTTATGAATTACTTGAGCTAGTGTGGTGGAGCGTTATTGCGGTGTAATATCAATGACTTGTCTCTTCAAAGTTCTGGTCTTTTTCTTAGCTTTATTTTTACGCAAATCGCCCAAAACTTACAAATAATACTCTATATTAACTGTACTTCCTTGTGATAAGATCTCATAATGCACAGATTCAGCTCAGACTTTCATAACCATCAAACGTATCTTCGCAGTCATCTTGAAACCGTTTGTACCATCCTAGTTGACATAATATAATCAATAAAAGGTTTTTTTAGCTACTCTACCACTTCACAATACTTAATTTTGTTTTTAACATATCATGCAAAATCTTTGATAGATTATTTTTTTTCAAAATCATTCATAAAAAAAACCGCCGAATACCTCAAAGGGTATCATATATACGGCACCCAACGATAACATTAAATGAAACTAATGACTCTCCCTTATTCACTTCCAATGCAAATAAGGAACTTATTATTACAAATAAATTTAAAACCCGCGAGTTTTATCGCTCTCACTTACAGATATTTTAAAGCATGACTTACCTCAAACCGCGGCGTTTAACGACGGCTTATTATTGAACTTGACGAAAGTGGCAGCTTTCACTCGTTTGAAGAATCGACCGCGTTGTTCACTGCAACAGTCTGCAGTGCAATCTATTGTGTGTGATTTGGCGCTCGGAACGTTTCTCTCGAACGACACTCAAAAGTCTACTGCCGTAAAACTTTCCATTTTAAATTTGTGACGAATAAAACAAAACTGCAGATTTACGATTTGGCAGTAGTCGTTTACTAAACTGCTGAAAATTACTCTAAGCCAGACGATGTTACTTGATGTGTGCCTCAAGGTAAGTTTCTGGGGCCTATATTATTTCTACTCTATGTCTACGATTTCGCTAATTACGAGTATATGGAACATTCACATATTATAATTAATATTTTTTAATAAACCATTCGATAGGAATTCCTACACCGGGTAATGTCAAAATTAACTAAATAACATTGCAGACGATATAAATATTGTAGTTCAAAACAAATCTAGAGACATTACACTATTGGTTGGCCTACAACAAACTTGTGCTAAATTTAGACGAAACGGTTTATATGATATTTCCATAAATCAAGGGCACGCATAAAGTAGATATCTAGATATATAATATTAAAAGATGTTAACACGACCAAGTTTTTAGGAATGAATATGGTTTTCGAGTTAATTTGGAATGATCATGCAGTATTTGGTATGCTTGGAGGATTGTGGGAGAATTTTCGGATGAATCTTAAACAAAAACGTACACTTACTTAAATTATTTTCACTCTATGATGATAATAATAAATAATAATATTTTTTATAGATAACTGTAAGTCGGTCTAAAATCGAAGACTATCGCGATTGTTTAAGATTATAAATAGGATAGAAAACGAATTTATCGCGTGAAATTTGCAGCACCCGACCTTTCGGTGACGTTGCGGCCGCCGTTGTCCAGGGTAGACTGAAGAGCTGTCAAACCGTTGTTTTGCGGGTAGGCTGCATACCGCTGCCGCCACCGCGTAGGTTATAACGGTGGTGGGGGGCGGGCTCGGAGCGCGCGAATTTTCAAAATCCGTCTTGCATACAACACTCCCTGTATCCTGTCTTACGTCTTTGCGTTCGGCGTTCGGCGACGGGAACATTTTAAGAAGACGGTTCCACGTAGAAGAGAGTTTGTAACCGTCGTCTCTATTGAAGTTCGGGGTTCTTCTTATTTCAATGGCTTCCCGGATCATGCGAGAAAAGTAGAATTGTTCCTTGGATAGCACAATGGGATTTTGAAACTGCATCCAGTGGTTACTACCGCTATCCAATATATGTTCGCAGATCGCCGATTTTTCTCGCTGAACGTTTTTAACTGCTTTGATGTGTTCTGTCAGTCGCATGGCTATGGGCCGTTTCGTTTGTCCAACGTAGGGTAGACCGCAACTGCATTCGACTTTATACACATCCGGGGTTTGCAGTGGTATTTAATCCTTTACAGGCCTAAAAAATCAAGCTATATTTTAGCAATAAGTAGGTCGTTCAAAATCGATGGGTACTACACTATGTGCTATACAATTTACCTATAAGGTGTACACTATTTCCTATAAATAAATATATTTTTTCTTAATTCGAAGCGTACGTATATGTACATTAATATTTACATAAACATATTACAACTATGGCACTAAAACATAATACGAAAATAAAAACTAATATATAATGAGGTAATCATACTTAATAAATTAAATTTACAATCTCATCACCACGACGGTAAAAAAGGAAAAACCAACTATAAATATCTAAAAATAGAAAGATAACAATAATAACGGTTATAGTTTAACCAGCTGAGAAAATTGTTAGGACTATAACAAGTCTCAGATCTTTATTTAAAGGAATCAGCAGTATCGCAAAGACAAATATCAAAGTTTCTTGCTAACCCTTATAACGCTGATGTCTAAATATTTTAATGATTACTTATCTCTTCTTGCACAAGTACTAGACAGTTTTCTACTGTCGATAAGACCAATATTTGGACATAAGGTCCTTTCAATATTTCGATGATTTTTGAGTAGCTTAAAGGAAGTACCTATTTAAAATTCAGTTTTAAAGCAATATGTTAAGACATCGAATAATTTTATAAATATGTATTTTTTGATAGCGCAAACTCAACAAAATGATACAATTTTTATCCTAAAGTTAAAAGGATTGGTGCGTTATTTTCTGTAATTAGGTATATTATTTATTATCAACCAGTATAATATTATCTATTTTTTGTCGATTAATCTCAGCCAAATCTAGTAATACGGTGTTTCCATCGATAACTTGAGCATAACAAGACTGGCGAAAACCGCCAACCGCATCACGTAAAGTGCTTTATAATATGTTCAGCTTATCATCCTCATTAATCTGACAGAGGGCACTTTCGAAACTCTCAATTCCCTCTTTTCACGGTAATGACTATACGCGGTGGTACGCATCACCGTTTAATTTCTCTCGGTGTTGCCAAGCTCATATCTAATTAGATATTTCGTGAAATTCTGATTAAGTTAATATTATGAAATAGTAGAAACAATACTCATATCGTAGTGGACCCAGTGCCATGTTGGCGGCTGGCTCTGTAGTGTCAGGTACACTGACGCAATGGAAAGCAGGACAACAGGTTTCTGCGTTATTTAATAAAAATAAATAATAAATATTATTTACTTGCAGCTGTCAATACCAAAAATAGACAAAAACAAAACACAAAGTTAAAATATACGAAGGCTAAGTATTTAATAAAACTACAAGCTTTGCAAATTATAGGTATCCTCAGGATATCTCTTATCCTTATTTTCAAGACTCACTATGATTTAATTGGTACCATTTTTTAATGAAAATAAAATAAAATATTCAAAATCAAATAAATGAAAAATACAATACTTAAGATTAAATAATCAAGATAAAATCTTATAAACAAGAGAAAAACAGTTATAATCATGGAATTAAGAATTAATCATTCTAAAAGCTTTTGACTTTTGAAATTAACAATTATTAATAACATATTTTTATAGTGGTCCTTAAATATTCCAATCAATTTGGATCGCAATGCCATTCCTAACCGGTTCCATGAAACCGCAGAATAATAAGAGAAACTGCAATGGAAATTTGGGTGCAAGTTGTTCACGTGATCTGTTACCTGTCACGTGACTTTAATGTTGTTGACCACTCTCTGTCAGTTGAAAATTGAAGACACATCATTGGTGTTATACCAAAACAATACAAAAACCTACATCTGAGATGATGCGTTTGAAAATTTATATCGACGAAAATTACGTTCAGTTTCCAACTTATGTCCATTTTAGGCTACTTTAAAGAATCGTCGACAGCATCATTAATAAAAAAAATCATTACTTGTTGCTTTCCGTAAAAATTCAACTCGTTTTTGTTTGGCACAACGGTATTTAAAAAAAATATATCTTGATGTCAAATGACCAAGTATGGCACATTTGTTATTTTAGACTGAGAATCATGAAAATATTGTTGAAAGCGAAAATAACATTTGAAAGTTCAAAGTTCACAGATTATTTTAATTTTTAAAAACCCGCAGGGGTAGAACTTATAGTTAATATATTATTTTTAAATTGTAATATCTTCATGATTTATCTGGATACCTATGTACTGACTATGGTATCGCACTAAAAAATCTGTAAAAGTTTAGCAATCTGATTTTTCGTATTCTAGCATAATTAAAAAATATACACAGAATATACAGAAAAAATTAATTCATTGTTTATAAATTTATTTATGTAAAAGAAATTAGAATGAAATCGGAAAAAAATATATGTAGATGTATAATGTATATATGTGTTAATGCATGCGAGGACAACATATAAAAAACACAATGATTTAACCTTTCCGCTTCCGCTCCTTTCGCTTCCGAGTATGACTTATAAGCTATTAGCATACAATAAGAGCTTGGCATTTAAAAGAAAGTGCAAATAAGCATTAAATGTGACCGACATTGCATCCTTGTAGAAAATTAATGAAGTTGGCCAGCCATGCTTCATTGCCGTGAAACCTATTGCTGCCAATCTAGACTAAATATTAGTGAGGCACAGTCGGAGGACCTTGGAAATTTTATAGAATATGAATTACGAGATAACAATCATTTTATTATTCAAGACAAAACAACCTAACACTTGCAGAATATAATGAAAATATTTTAATTCAATTTCGTGGATATTTATTTTAATCTGGATCTATTTCATATCATAAATAATAGTATGTTGATTTATATCAACTGAATCAAGGTTGACCTCGATCACCGTGGGAATTCGTTGCTATTATTTCATGGTTTATGATCATAGAAAATCGATGATGCGAGAAGATATTCAATTACCTTCGAAATACAGAACATTTTGGGATAAGTCATTTGAGCGTATTCAGTTCAATTCATTTTCCTTTATTGCGTTTATTGCGTTTATTTCCTATATCCTTATTATTCCTACATTGCGTGCATGTAGCACTGTGATTAGGTTAGTTGTAAGACATTGCCATGCGGCAATACGCTCGCCTGTTTGTATTATAAATAAGTACAAATAAAGAGTAGAAACGCAATCGGGCCCATTATCACCATTTGACATTATTTTCACCACCACACTTGTTATAACATAAAAAAACTAATCCCAAGCCTTTTTTTGAAATTTACAAAAGAAATAAAAATATTTTTTCTTGTTAATATAAAATTCGTTATCAATATAAAAAAACAACTATCAAAATAACAGTAAAATATAGTTATGTAAAATAGTAACCTAATGATTGAAGAAACTTAGAATTTAGATATATTATTCTACCCATTATATAAAATCATTTAGTGAATAAAATAGACTAATTAAAAGCTGCTCCAGCGTCTTTTTACACTAACAGTATTTTTAAAATAGCTTATGTACAATCTTATCTTTGTATCAGTTTTTCAAATAATTTTCTAATAATACTTTAAAGAACTCTCTTACATCATAAAGATGATATTTTTTCTTCAACATTGATTCTAAAAATTATGTTAATGATTCTAATGTTTTTTTCTGTGTCCATGCTTGAATTTTGCGATTTTCTATTCGAATGGACGCGGTCTATTTCGAATGGACACGATCTTGAAAATTGAACCATGTCCAGTAACTGTTTATGTCGTAGACACCGGTGACCTGCACGTCCTGCAGTGCTGAATATTATTCTTGAACTAGTTTATCAGATCTGCTCAGGTCGAACTGGTCACGTTTTCATATTTCATAGTCGTCTATTTTGTTGAATGGTCCATGATAACAATATGAAAGCAAGCGTTTCGGAAATCTCACATAAATTTATAGGTGACTTTCTTATTTCCCATTAAGCTAACTGCTTAGGAGTCCTCTCGGTGCGATTTTCTTTGCGCAACGAAAAAGAGTTACTGAATCCTTCTTGAGAAATTTTAAAATACTTTCCCTTAAAATAATTTCAAAATACTTAATCTTCAACTTTCCCTGATTAAAATAAAATATTTTATAATATAAAGACATACAGCTAAATGTTTTTTAAGTCATTGAAATTGTAAAATTATACAAAACAACTCGCTAGTCCAGAAAACCTCTCATTTTCTTCTGTTAGATATTAATAATTTTGGTATGAGCTATCGAGTTATTTTAGAAATACTTCTATCTTTCATACCGTAAATGAAATACAGAGCCGATCAGGCATTTTGTATCTTCTGAAACCTATTTTGGTCCGATTTGAGCAAACACGGTCCAGCAATTTGAGCAAACACGCAGTTCCCTTACCAAGAATTTGTAAAATGAGAGTGATGATTAAAGTAATTCTAATACGAGATCGGCAGTTTCCAAAAAAACAGCCAAATTTTGCTATGTAGCGCAAAAGACAGTACCTATGTAAAAGAAGATGAAGATGAAGATACAAACCTCTAGTAACGGCATGAGCCCTTCTTGAAAATGAAATGTGTATGCAACCATAAAGATCAGCACGAGTATATTAATATCAATATATATGAGAAACAAGTGATTTCGTGGATGTCCTGAAACGTCCAGTATATACGATGCAATATCCACTATGTAATAAATAAATAAAACTATTAGAATACCTATTTGTGACTATTATAATTATGTATTTATTTTCTGTGACTATTTTAAATCATATATATATATATATATATATATATATATATATATATATATATATATATATATATATATATATATATATATATATATATATATATATATATATATATATATATATATATATATATATATATATATATATATATATATATATATATATATATATATATGTTTTAGTTATAATTGTCATTAGATACGTCTACTTTTTTAGTCTACTTAAAGTATTTTGTTTTTTTTTTACTTTTTTGTATACTAGTTTTTCTGTTTTTCAAGAAGTATTTTTGTTTTTTATTTATTTAAGAATTAATTACTATAAAACATTGATTTGCTTACAAAAATAACAGGAACCGAATGGGAAAACCTTAGCCTTTTGCTTATTTGATCCTGTCACCCAACTGGGACTAGCCCGTTCTAGGGTGGACAGAAATTGACCTGCTTTTACTAAGTTTAAAATGTATTATATTTGACCTGCTTTTACTAAGTTTAAAATGTTTGCCCTGGAACAAGTTATCATTTAGTTTGGCAGCATCGGAACGATCATCACCTATATGCGCGACACAGCTTGCTGTAGGTTTATTGATTTTAAGGTAAAATTTTATTCCTTGTTAAAGTAGCTATATAGATATTACTTATGATTTGTCTTACACTTATTGCATGTACATCCGAAACAGTTATTCTCTGTATTATCTCTAAATCTTCATTATTACGTAGGCATTTCTCGTGCGAGCGCTTGCAAAAACACAAAGAAAAAAAGACCTAAACTAAAGGCACACGGATCTCGCCTCCTCACGATCGTGACTTTTCACGAAATTTGCCGAAGACATCCGAACGCTATGTTGCTGCAACATTTTCCCATCAACGCTGCTCCGCTGTTAGACTCGGTTATTTACATAATTTTAGGATATCCATGTTTTGTTTATTACATATATTATTATGCAGGTTAGATGTAATGGCTAATTAATAGCAATTTTTTAGTATTTTTCCATTATTTCGCATCACATTACCTTAATGATTTTAATATAATCGACTTTTTTGTTGGGTTTAATAGTCCTTCATTCATAATAGGCTTGATTACTTTTCTGCGTGAACTAATATCGGATATTGTTTTCATGGAAACTAGACAGAGCAGAATTTTAAATGACCGACCGTATCTTTTCCCGCAGAAAAACTACCTCTTGATCATAAAATCATCTGAATTAGTTGAAAACATTTTGTCCGGTCTTCGATTAAGCCGATTTATACTCGATTGTTAGTTATATGCTAGAAAAGTAGCAACCATTCATTTTATATTCCGCTCTAACGTATTGATCTGTCTCGCTTGTATGAACTAATTTCGATTTTAGTTCACGAAGAAACACAATCGGGTTCATTGTAACACATTGATTAATATTGTACATAACATTATTTTGATTTCTGTCGCCATAAAAGTACATGAATGGTACCGGGATTAAACGATCAATGTCAACTTTTTGATATTGTTGTTACTCAATTTTTAAAATTTTCTAACCTAAAATGCGGTCTTTTACCATGGATTGTTTGAGTGAAAAACATAAATTTTGTCAGTAAACTAATAATATTTGGTTTTCTAAATTAAACAAAAAAAACACTTAAATTTACAACTCAAATATATTTGGTTTACAGATATAATATATTTCCTTTGTCACTCAAACCCTTGCTTAATTGTAATTTTTCAAGTTAGTACCTAAATTTTAAAATTAGAATTACCAAATAATTTAAATTGATATTGATGATTATTCCTTGTAATCATTTAATTATATTAAGGTTTTGATCATCCAAACGTTATGATCTGGAACGTAAAGAATTATCTTAAATATTTTTACTTTACTTGCACCAAAAATGGAAACTACCTACTGTGAGACCTACAAGCAGTAATTTGCACCGACAAACTATAAAGTTTATAATGAAATATAACATTCTTCAAAACCAGCTAGAGAATGCATTAATGAGCTGGACTATCCTCCACGGTGTACAGACAGAGCCACAGTCCTCAGTGTAAGGACAGTTAATTTGGTTTATATACTTCCTCTACTCTAGACGAGGTGAACACCGATATTATAGTTAATGCAAACATTTCACAAAACGATAATATTACATCATCATAACCTTGAAGAATTACACCTGAAAACAACGCATATAATTATCACAAGATAGGTATTTAATAAAAATCACAAGGTACCTATATTTAATAACACTCTTTTTAGTCAAATTAAAGATATATCCGCCGTTACTGTCCAAGGAAAAATGTTGCATAAAAAAGATTAACTCAATGCCCAGTTACACATCGAAGAAATAAGACAGAGATGAATAACAATTTCAATCCAATCTAACATACCAATGCATCTTGAATGCATCTTGATTATTATTATTATTAATAAAATTACCATTTTTATCTTTCAGGATAATTTTACTTTTTAATTATTATTAACATTATAATTTGTGTAAATTTCGATCAAATACATTTTATTTCTATATATGAATGGATTAAAACTGGAAAAATTTTCTTATTAATATGACATAAATATAAAATAATTAATATATACATGTAAATATACAGGTGAGTTTTTATTTAGTGATGTCCTTGAAGTGGTAGAATCAGTACGAGCAAATAAGATACTTTTGATGTTTTTTTTGGTTTAAAAAAAACTGTTTTGTTTTATTTGGTAAATTTGAAAAACCTGACTCATAAATAAAAATTTGACAAGAGTTGAGCGCGCTGTGCAATCTAGCAATAGGTAAAAAATTGCGAATAAACAATATTCGTTGTTTTACCTACCCGTAGATGGCGGAACGCGCTTAACTCTTTTTATACGATTTTTCAAAATATAAAATTTTGCAAAGTTAAAAAAAATATATATTTTTGTTTCGAAAAAATATTCAGATTCACCCACTTCAAGAATGTCACTAATTAAAAACTTTATAATGTATGTATGTGTGTGGGGGGGGGGGGTGTATGTGTGTGTGCACTGAAAGCCCTGCCTATAAACACACGAATAAGTATGATTCTCACGTAGCCCATCATAATTCAGTATCGTCACTGTCAGTATATGTCGATGTGAGAGTTGGTGGCGCCCGGTCGCCGCCGCTGACGTAAGGCATAAAGGTACTTTATTTCTCGACACTTTCACCGCTCAGTGCTCGCACATTTGTTTGCAGAACATGTGCATACATGCACACACACGCACCCAGTCTAACACCGTAAAAGCAGAAGAAGGAACAGTGTCGATAGCGTCTCGAGATTTGCCAATTGCGGCCGGTGAGGTCTATTGATGCAACTTTAACATCTACGTACGTGGAAATGCATAAGTACTACTTTTGCGCAACAGTCGAGGCTGTTGCGTAGAGTTTACGACTCTACCAGTATGATCAGTTTTGGATGCTAAAGACAAAGTACGAAAAAACACTATTTAAATAGAGTTACTTACACAATAATTTAAAAAGGTAGAAAACAATAGAGTTACTTCATGACTTTCATTGCTTCGGCTTAATGACTTTTAAATTGTCTTTTATTCATTTCGTAAACACTAGATATTTTTACACGACTACCCGACAAAAAAGGTGTAATATGTTCGGGGTTCATCTATGTATGTTTTCCCTTTATTTATTTCAGCATAACTTCTAAGATCTTGAACCGATTTAGAAAATTGTTGTATTGTTAGAATCGTTATGTCATCCGGAGTGTTATATGGTAGCTTAACTGTTATGGTCGCTGCCAGGATTACTTTCAGGGAGGTGCATTTGCATCTACTCACTATACTATTAACTAATTGCTGCAATGGCAGCTCACATATGTGGTGTTCAGACAATTATTAATTACAAATATCCTTCAGCACTATTTTTACACTGTGCAAGCCATGTATTCGGCAGAAGATATTCAGAAACTTTACGGAGGTTTTCTACATAATTTTAGTGCCGAGGATATTACGCGGTACTATGTAGATGTTGTAGATAAATGAAGCAAGTAAAGCGGCTTTAAATAAATCCGTTTTTAAATATGCCGATTTGATTGCCCAAGCCACCCCATTTTACCCAGGCGGTATGTGAGGCAATCAAATGGTTTAACTATGTATTTCAGCAACAACATGTAGCATTGAACGTACATTTAGCATGTTACAACTTTTTAAGACGTGGAATCAGTCAATGATAGGAGACAGGAGGCTAAGCGGCCTGGGCATGCTTAGTGCTCACAGGAAAAGATTAGGGGAGGACTTTAAATTTATTGCCAAGGTGATGAATAAATTTGGACAGCAACCTAGACGCCTTAAGTTTTTATGTAAATACCAACTTAACAAAAATAAATCCTAACCTTTTCTATGTATTTTCTTTCCGATAGGGGGGTGCAAGTGCACCCCCTTGCACCCTGCTGCCGGAGCCCATGTTGTTGTCTAAATGTCTGTATGTCCAAATGTCAATAAATTAACATAAAAATATCGTGTTTGGTGCCAATCGAAAGGTCTGATTTAGTACATTCCGGAAATATATAAGTATCTATATGGATAGATACATAAATGTTATTTTTCTATGTATTTTCTGTGTAAATGTAGTGTTTAAAAGTGAGAAAAATTAACATAGCGGCTGTTACTGACGAGCCATACATGACAAAATATCCTGGAATCTACATTAAAAATATATCAAGATAACCGCTTATTACGCTCTCGAGGGGTCGCCTCACATTCTAGGGGTTAACCCCTAGAATGTAAGGCGACCAGCTCGGGTTACCTACGGCAAAATGTATATAAATTTATATTTACACACACATTTACATTTACATAGAGCGGGGTTTACTATAGAGCTATACTATTACTATAGAGCGGATTACTATAGAGCGGCGCACATTTACATTTATATATATTTATATACATTTTGCCGTAGGTAACCGCCTCACATTTTAGGGGCGGGGTCACTAATGCGTATTCTACTGTGGGGTACTGCAGCGAACATCAAAGATACGTTCTAATTACAAACAATATATTTATATTAAAAAGATTAACAAAAACACTACTGCCTATACAGGAAGTACTACGGCCTATACCGAACAAGAGGATTGCAGAAGGTAAATTAGAACAGTCAACAAATAAGATAGACGTTCATATGAGTTAAGACGAACAACCATAAACTAGACTTTATTAGACAACTGAATTACTTCCTCACTTTAGACTTCCTATGCACCTTTTACAACTAAAAGCCTATCTGAACCTAGCACATGTTTCATAATATTAGAGGAAATTTTTGTCGACGTAATCCTCAACAAATAACGAGAAAAACAAACTACAAATTGCCTGTCATGTCAAACCGCAACTCAGTAACAAGAATAATAAGGAAAACCACCAACGACTGCTAAAATTATAAATGAAAACAAGATGAATTATGTAATAATCGTAGGTATATTAGTGTGGTTTTTCAAATTTTGATTTGTATTCAACTGTGATCGTGGATATTTTATCGTCTATCGGAACGTTTTCGGTAACAGCACCGTGCTCCGAGGGTTCACTGTTTTGAATCGTTAGTAGTTTATCAGTTACATCTTCCTGTGCTAATGAATGTTTTCCATTCTCCTCACGTACATCTTACTTTTCGGACTACGTGATCGGAATTATTTTACTTGTGCAATTTAGTATAATTTAGTATTGTAATATGGTATAATTTAATTTGTTTGAGAGATTTCATTATCCAGTATTTATTTAACTAAAGCACACATTCAACAAATATTCAATCAACCTTTCGTTTTATATTTTTTGCTATAATGGGTCTGATAAGCTTAGTCATAATCATCATCAATATACATAATTCATTTCTAGAGTCCTACAGTCTCAATTGAACTTGGATAATTCCCCTAATATTCTTACTCTAGTTATTTTCAAACTGATTTCGTCAATTTTCAAGTAATACCTAAAACAAGGAAAAAGCTTGATTATACTAATGAACTAAAAGGATAAGTCAGCAACAAAATAATCCTTGAATTTAATGGCATAATCACATATAATACTCGTGATCATTAGGGTATAAAAACTACAAAATAATCTTCGGGTTATTTATTGTATAGAATAAATATTAATATGTAATCGATGATAATCATAATCAAGTAATACATACTACAACATTAAAAACACAAAGTAATATCGGTTACAAATACAGAATTTTATTTCCGATATACCTAATATTAGGGTGTTCAAAAATGTTATTATTATTAATGAATACTAAATTACTAACGGGCTCTCTAGACGATCAAGCATGCTTGACAGGCATCGCGTCAGTGGCTGGGAGGGGATCGTAAACCGCAGGAAATATGCAAATATTTTTATAAATATTTCCCAAAAATGCCTAATTTTGTAGTTTATACCAGGAAGTAACATTAATTAGACTTAATTGATTGATGAATGACGTGACTCCCTGATATAAACTACAAAGTTAGGCATTTTGGGTAAATATAAAAAAAAATATTTCCATTTTTCCTGCGGTTTACGATCACCTCCCAGCCTGCGACGCTATGCTTGTCAAACATGCTTGATCATCTAAAGAGCCCTTAACATGTAATACGTTAACGTTTACAAGTTATGTTTGTTTTTAGTTATATTATTTTTAGAGTTTAGTTTAAAATTTGATGGGTAGTAAAATCGAGAGTTAATAAAAAGCGTTATGTTTTTATAAATGAATAAATATTAGCGCTATCTAAGCAGAATATTTCAAAATTAAATAATTTTTCGTAACATACACGTACTTGATAATAGGTGGCAGCACATGTAATATTCTGTTAGCAGCATATAAGCAGAATATTTCAAAATTATATAACTTTTCGAAACATGTACCTACCTACACGAAACGATACACGTACCTGTCAATAGATGGCAGCACATGTAGGTATTATTCATCAGAAACAGTTTAGTATGAGTAATACAAATATTTAGTCCGCTATACAAATATCAACTATCAATTTGTGGAGCTTTGGAATAAAAGTTACATGTTTATTTATATCAATTGATATTGTTATTTATTTTTATATACATACAGTGTTACCACAAACATATTGTCACAGTATTTAATATTTACGATTGTATTGATGAAATTAATGTTCAAGATGATATAAATATTGAAGAAAACCAATCTTCTTAACAATTTAGTTATATAATATAAGAACCTGATATATTTTTGTTTAAGTAACATGATTTATTGTGACATTGTGACATTTTCACAACCATTGTGGCATTTTCACCATAATCATTGTGACATTTTCACAATAACAAACAAACAAACAAACAATTTATGTATATTTTTTTATCGAATAATTTTAAAACTTGGAGGAATTATTAAAACCACACTGGTCACGTTTATCACGTTGTCAATATCTTAATATAACGTTGAATATATCTTTTTAAGCACTAACATTTTCTTTTTTTTCATAAAAGAGTTCTTGGATCTTATAGAGTACTCACGTAAACTAGTGGTTTTCTAATGATATATGATTCAATAATTAGTTGGACAGCAGCACTGCATACATGCTAATGCTCTTATCGGTCGTGTTCAATTTTAATTTTAATTTTATTAATATTAATATTTTTTTTTGAAATGAATATTCGTGATACATATGCATTGTAAATACGTTGTTTAATTAATTAATTAAATAACTAAATAATTGTTTTGTCACTGTCGCCTGATGCTATTTCTGCACGTTATTATAGTATTAATATATTCAGTCAGATCATAACATTCAGTCGTGATCATAACATCATAACAGTCAGTATATCGTGATCCAGTTTTAGATCATAATATTCAGTCATCTCCAAATTTGTGCACCTAAATCCTGTGAGTAGGTAAATACCTGTGAGTAAATTCTATTGCAACATTTTCCAAATTCAATGTTCTTGCAACAGCGAAGGTCACGTATATTAAATATCGCGTTAATTTAATTATTTCAAACACAAAAGACGAGGTAAAAACAGGTATAATGGTCTCCGACCAAATGGTCACACACGAATTCATATGATCGGTTCGCATGACAACTCGACGCCCGTCGTCGTGTGTCTCGTATGGAAAATGGTTCAAGTGGCTGTCCAAGTAGGAGACAATCGCTCAAATTACGGTGTAATTTGCCCGCCCCAAACAAACGTTGGTTGATCGAAAAATTACCCACGACGTGACGCAATTGTTGTTATAATAACATGAAGTAATCATGAATAGCGACGACCTTCAGCTGTGGGCTCAGTTGAGTGACCACGGAGGACTTCGATGCGACGCCCGAAGCTGATCATATTGATGTTTTTTTTTCGGACAACCTCGATAAATGTAGGACAACGGAATAATAGAGAAAAGCGAAAATATAGCAAATAGAGTTAATAAATTAATAGTTAAAAAAAAACACTAAAACCACGCTAAAAAAAGCCGGTCCAAAGACGGCTATGATACGATATTCCATCATGGAATGCCAGTGCCTATCTTCCGGCTTCATCATCAGGCCTTGAAACCTAATCGTGGTCAAAGTTCATTCCAAGACTTTTCTAACAAGTCCAAACACAGCTATGATACGATGTTCCATCATGAAGTTCCAGTTCATATCTTCCGACTCCATCATCAGATCAGTTCGACGTACCATATTATTGTATTGTCATCAGAACTACATACAGCTGCTAATTTTCATGACGCTACGATCCTTGGAAGATGGTTAAATTAGTTACCTTAGATTCCACTACATAGTTAGTTACATACAGGTCTACCTAATATATATTAATAGTTTAAAAAAACACTAAAACACGCTTTCATAAATGCACGTAAAAACCACATCATCAGACCATGAAACCTAATCGTGGTCAAAGTTCATTCCAAGACTTTTCTAACAAGTCTAAACACAGCTATAATACGATGTTCCATCATGAAGTTCCAGTTCATATCTTCCGACTCCATCATCAGATCAGTTCGACAGTACTATATTATTGTATTGTCATCAGAACTACATACAGCTGCCTATTTTCATGATGCTACGATCTTTGGGAGATGGTTAAATTAGTTACCTTAGATGGTTAAATTAGATTCCATTACATAGTTACATACAGCTCGACCTAATAAAAGCCTGTTAAAAATGCTTAAAGCAGTTGTGACATCGATTTTGATGAAAAGAAAAACGCTAAATTTCTTTAGTCTTTATTTTTGGAATAAATTTAATTTCCCTAAAAAATGTGTTTTATTGCCAATCGGTTTAGCTTGTTGTTGAGGTCAAGTCATCAAAAGAAAATTCCAAATCTGTCCCTTTCAAAAAAATCACCCAAAGACATCGACTGTTTCAAAAATATAATAATAAAATCTTGTTCCTACACAAAATCATATACTTTCCCAAGTTTCTTATTGATTGTTGTAGCGTGGCGTGGCTGTTCTAGGTATTGTCTATAAGCACCACAATTTATTTCTTTTCGATTTTCAAACCCTTTTGTTTTCTTCTCTCCGATTTAACTGTTTTTTATCAACTGTAATATTAATTTTAAAACCTTTGTTTTTAACTCGCAAACCACTAAACATCTTAAGAAATAGCTTACCTTTATAACCTTTATTTTTATGCATTTATTTAATTTTGTAATTCACAATTATTTGCAGTAAAATCGACATGTACAATAAAAATGTCACAGACAAACCCCAGTAGCAAAAAAACTAATAACATGATAATGCCAAAAATTCCAGTGATCATATTTTGATGGCACCTAGCTAAGCTATATCCTATTCTAAAGCGAATATTTAAATTGTTGTAAAACATATGTATGAGCATATATAAAAACTAAGTAATAAAAATAACACAACAAAATTTAAAGAATGTATATGTTACGGTCAGAGTAATAAGTGCGGTTATTATTAATAATTACCGGGAATTATTAATAATAACCGCAGCATTTGGTCAATGTGATAAATTCTGGTGAAATAATCACTTTAACCGGTTATTATTAATAATTTATGGACGGCTGTGGTTAAAGTAATAAATGCTTCGATTAAAGGTATAGGGAATACGTAATAGGTACTTAATTTTATAAAATATCAGAAAGTTTGCGATCAGCCATAGTATAATTTTGTTTTTAGAATGTTTAATAAAACGAAGCATTTATTACTTTAACTAAAACAGTCCATAAATTATTGATAATAACCGGTTAAAGTGATTATTTCACCAGAATTTATCACATTGACCAAATGATGCGGTTATTATTAATAATTCCCGGAAATTATTAATAATAATCGCACTTATTACTCTGACCGTAACATATACACTAATATGAACTAAATCAAAATAAAGTTGTAAATATGATACGTTTACCATAATAAATAAAAATGATATATATAGTATTTAATTAATTGTTATAATTAAAAGCATTATTCTCAGCATTCGAAGACACATATATTTATAATCGATGTAATGTATAATCGATGCCTATATATTCGATTATAGCATTAATAACAACGGAGTTATAAAGTATTTAATTCTGAGATTATGATATTATTCATTTCAAATTTTGCTGAAGATATCGAAAGGTGACCTAATCTATATTTGTAGGCAATGTCCTAAGAATCCTTAGCCTCATTTATTTATTTTTATTAGAACAGTAATAACGGATTTATAAGGGGGTTTAGAGTTTAGACGAAGTAAACAAAACTTACGCATTCAAATAAAAATCGGGATCATGTTATCCAATCTTGTATCGAAGAGCAATTGAAATAAATGTCTTTCGATTATCTCGACTATCCCTACCACTTTTTATATGTTATGACCTTGTTTTTTAATTTTAATTATTTTATATTAATATTTCCTGTTTATGTCTTCCTCCAGGCCTACCGAAACAAACCAGCTGCGTCAATCCAGATCGCCAGGATAGTAGCTGTCACGATCGTGGTCTCCTCATTTGTCCTGGGTGCTTTTATCCTGGCTAGCAGTTACGTCACCGCCAGAGCTGGGTGCCAGCAGTTGGACCAGCTGGACGCCATGTTGGACAAGGAATTAGTGCTGGAGAGCAGGGAGTTCCAGGGCAACTTGCCATACTACTCACATGTATGTTTATTATTATTGTTTTATTATACTTAGACAGGTATTTTTAACTGCTTCACCTATATCTGTGGCTCTGCGTGAAGGAAATTATCCAGATGATTCTTGAACTGGTAGACCTTTTCTTGACTTGTTCCACTATCCAGTATCCTGTTCAGTAGACAGTACTTCCTTGGGTTGCTTGAGAAATGAGTCTTATTTAGCATAAACGGATGACCACTCAGATACTGGTGGTGTTGAAGGTTAAGATAATAATAAGACAGCGAATATATATGATAATATACTGTCAAGTTTTCCAATGCTGGATGCGGCAATCGACAGAATACCCAAAACTATGATCTTCTGGAAAGATTATGCCATATCATTAACAGAAGACTCAAAAGAAGCACTGAATCAAACGGACCTAAGAATCTACACAGATGGATCAAAAACCAACAAAGGTACAGGATGTGGTGTCTTCTCGGAAGACCTAAATATACACATCTTCAAACCACTCGGAGCACACAACACAGTTTTCCAAGCAGAATGTATGGGAATAATAGAAGCTTGCAACGCAGTGAAACAGCGGCAGCTAAAACACGAAAACATATGTATTCTATCGGACAGCAGGTCAGTGCTACAGGCACTGGGAAGCGATAGATTTACATCTGGGCTCGTATACGAATGCCACCAAAGCCTCCTCGAGGTATGCGGAAAAGGCAATAAGGTGACACTGAAATGGATCAAGGGACACAGTAACTCAAGAGGAAACGATGCTGCGGATGAACTAGCCCGTAAGGGCTCAGACACACCGGCATACGGACCCGAACCTATCGTGCCCCTACCCTACTCGCACATAAACAACCAACTTGACAACCACTACAAACAACTACACCAAACACACTGGAAAGAGATAGACACCTGCAGACAAACCAAAGAAATAGTAGTGGAATACAACCACAAACTTACCAAAACACTTCTAGGGACAAAAAGGCCCCAACTACGCAAACTAATGGGACTGATAACAGGACACAACACACTAAACAAACACCTCTTCAACATGGGCGGAACGAATAGCCCTATGCGCAGAGCATGCATGGAGGCGGAAGAAACCACAAAACACATTCTGCTAGATTGTAAACAGGTAGAATTATACAGGACAAAACACCTTAGGACTCCAGGCACCCTGCGCGAGGCAGCAGGAAACCTGAAAGCCCTGCTGGCTTTCGTCGAGGAGCTGGGGTGGGTGGAATAGCGCTACCCCCGTTACACGCAAAATAGGCACACTGGATGTCGACTTGCGGAGGAACGCCCAGTACAACTAACTAACTAACTAACTAATAATAAGACAGGCAGTCTTAGTATCCATTAAGTATTTTAAAGATCTCGATAATGTCACCGCTTTCATGATGATTTCTTAACGAACTATCAGTTTCTCTCCGTAGTTTAGCTTCCTAAATCTAACTTGAATCTTCTTCGCTCTACGTTGATTTTTTTTCCAGATGATCTATTGCCTTGATTAATCGAGGTTTCCATATCTAATAACCGAATTCCAGACGTATTCTTATACAAGGTACATAAAGTCATGGCGTTAAATACTGAATGACTTTGCGAATGAGATATACTGCAGAATTTGCCTTTTACAGAACTGCAGTGATGTGATAATAATTTCCAAATCCTTTTGAGCTGTGACCGTTTTCAATGGTGTTCGGCTAAGGAAGTAACTTGGTCAGATAAAAACTTCTTTGGATTATTCTTTGCCGTATGCAGCACATTATATTTTTGACTTTTCCGACCAAATAGCTAGTTTTTTTCCAGTTCTAAATGTCTTCCAATGTCGCGCTATGGACCCATCTGCGATGCATGGGTTGGCGAGAAAGTTTGTGTCATCAGCAGCAATATCGAAATTCCGAAGGAATTAGCGTTTCCATATCTTAATTACTTAATTTAATAATTAAAGTTTTTTTGAAATATTTGACACTTATAATATTTATCTCATATATACTATTATAATTGTCCAATATTGCAGCAACCTTCTATGTATATGAACCCAACAGATGAACACCTAACAAAATATCACTTTAATACAGGCTCTGCATAGTGAGGTGATACAATTTCGTAAAAGCCGTACTCTTTAATATATTTCTATGGCTCTAAAATATGTATTTTCATATACGAGTAACTAATTGTAGTTAGATTAATTACGTAAAATAATCAATAATTAAATAATCAGACATATACAAGTTAAAAAGGGTCGGACTCAGAACTCAATCTTGCAGGACGCCACTCAGTACCTCGTATTTATTTAAGAGTGTGTTGCTAATCCGAATCTGGACTTTCCTGTCAGATTATGCCACATTGGAATAACATTTTATCTACCGCAATAGCTCCCCTCATACCAGCATTTGCTTTAAACTTTTGATTGGTTTCTTATGGGGGAATCGATCAATAGTGTTCTCGAAATCGTTGACAAAAATAGTGATTCAGGCGTCATGGACTTTGTGTTTTCTTTTTAATACTGTCTCTCTTGTTGAGGTGCGTTTTCCTGTTTGCGTCTCGTTCGCACCGCACAGTGTCATCAGTAGCCGACTTTCGCGCCTGGTACGACTAGACACCGTGAGGTGGTCGAAACCACAATCTACCAGACGTAATAAATCTAGAGTCGACAACATATTTACCAGTTTTTTGTCGTTAACGGAGGGTAATAAATATGGGAGTTCTTAAGATATTGCTATTTTTAGCAATCACATAAATATACGAAATGGTACGATTGACATTGACGATTATATTTATATTCTCCTACTATCATTAAAATGATCAGAAACGGATTTTACTTGTTCTCCATAATCGAAATCATTAAGACTTTGAAATTTATTGCTATTAACGTGATCTAGGTTAGGATAAGAACACACTTTTCTACGCCCATTGCCTACGTCTAATAAAGAGTGAGATATTCTGAAACGCAGGGATAATTTGCTACTGCAGAGGATTATCTTTATTTTGAAGAAGTATACAAATGTGGGCTACTTATGTAGTTCAATTAAAATTTATATTCTTTACTTCATCCCATCTCGTATTTAGACAGCTCCTTATAAATAATATCATATTATGATATTGATTTGACTTGTTCTATGGACACAGTGTCAAGTACTGTAAAATTGGGTAAATCGCTACGATTTAAACTCCGACCTTCGCTCTGTATCTTTTAGTTTTCCGGTCCAAGGGAAAGTATTGTGAACGCGATAAAAAAGTCGTCATAAAGACGGAACTGTCCATTTTGATCACCCCTAAGACGATCAAAATGGATGTTTCCATATTCATCTCGATTTTTTTTATCGCATTCTCAAAACTTTCCCTCCTAGTCGGTTGGTGGGCCGGGAAAGTAAAAACAAAAGTAAAAAAACTACTTTTATTGGTGTAAATACACATTTTTATGGAATTTATTTTTATTTATTTATTTATTTAAGAATTAATTAATATAAAACATTGATTTGCTTACAAAAATTAACAGGAACCGAATGGCAAAACCTTAACCTTTTGCCTATTTGATTCTGTCACCCAACTGGGACTAGCCCGTTCTAGGGTGGATAGGACTCTAGTATT
This sequence comes from Micropterix aruncella, assembly GCA_944548615.1. Lineage (NCBI taxonomy): Eukaryota > Metazoa > Arthropoda > Insecta > Lepidoptera > Micropterigidae > Micropterix > Micropterix aruncella. The sequence continues at coordinate 16,150,275 of OX155960.1, forward strand.
ACAATCAAGTTTGCTTGATTGCTTACAGATGTACAAGGTTTAGTAAAAAGCTAATAACACTAAATTGCCCTAAAATTTGGTCTTCAAAAAAAAAACAAAAAAGGAAGTAAAAAAAAAAAATTAAAAAAAATATAAAAAAATAATATAATAAATAAATTGCAATTCCATTATATAATCGGCAATAATATAAAATTCGATTAAATAACATAAATAAAATTATATGCAACCAATATCCAACGACTGTGTTGGTTTTTCGAGTATAATTATTTGGGTCTCGAATTTGGTAATGGAACATTCTGTATATTGCATATCGTTACAGAAAACCATAAAGTACTATGACATAAGCAATGGAATTATTTCTTCTGTGTTTATGTTTATGTCATTAACCATTGTTATCAAAACAGTGTTTACCTTCTCTCCCATAATTATCAACGGCCATCATTTCCAACGGCAACCTCGCCACTTGCCGTATCTACCATTTACTAACAATATTGCGTGCGCAAAGCGCGCCTTTCTAAAGTGCCGTATCGGCAAAATCCCCCGATCGAGAGAACATTTTTAATCGACAATGCAATAGTTGATTTAATTTCGCTTCCTATTGTATTTGCGGTTTCCCCCTTCGCAAGAAGTCGCGTTTCATTAGCGAATCAAGGCAAAACACAATTCGTTCACGTGCACGGACGGGCGCGGGCGTGAGAACATTCAATCTTGTAAACCAGCGTTTCCCAAATGGTGGTCCGCGACCCGGCACCGGATCAGGAAAATAAAATACCGGGTCGCAGCATTAACTTCTTGTTATGTATACCAGCCATTCTAGTAAATTATCAAATGGCACGACACGCAATTCATTGGTTGGGGTTACATTACATTACATAACATTTACGTCGCGTCCAATTGACGGCTAAAAACCGCTCTTGGACGTGTCAAAATATTTGTGATAGGTAGTAAGTCTCATTACTACTTCTAAAAGTTTTTCATCGTAAAATCTTATAATAAAACAAATTAAAGGCCAATAATTAAAATAGACAATAATTCTAATGGCTACCTACTAAAAGCCACTCAACACGATAATTAAAAAGTGTGAAACTCGTTAAACGGGCTGCGCCATCTAGCAATAGGTAAAATATCGCGAAAAAACAATATTCGCGATATTTTACCTACCGCTAGATAGCTCAACGAGCTGAAATCTTTTTATACCATTTTTAAAAATAATACATTTTTAGATTTTTCATTTTTTTTAAACATTTTTTTAATCAAAAGTTGATTGTTTGCTCGTACTGATTCTCCTACTTCAAGGATGTCACTAATTAAAAACTCACTCTGTAGAATCCGAGACAAATTTATCGGATTCAAATGTTGACTCGTTAATTATATTGTCTTGTGACACAGAGACCAAAAACATATTTTAGGGAATATCATGCATATATTTTTATATATCTTGTTTTTAAAAGTACCCAGCTTTAACCCCACAAATGACTGGCGATTAGCTCGGGTTTGCCTACAGCAAAATGTATATAAATTTATGTTTACATTTACATTTACATTTACATAGAGCGGGGTTTACTATAGAGCTATAGCATTACTATAGAGCGGATTACTATAAAGCGGCGCACATTTACATTTATATTTACATTTATATAAATTTATATACATTTTGTATACATTTTGCCAAGGCATCCATTATTGGACGCCTCACATTTGAGGGGTCCAATAACTTCTTCAATAACACTAGTGACTTTAACTTTCTAGCAATCGCAATTTAAACACTCATTTTTCTAAAAATAAATAAAGAAACTGATTGTAAGTTGAACCATACCTAAGAATAAAATTAACGTCTTTCCGGAAAAAATGAAGTTCCTAAATAAAAATAAACAGCTTCATACTTCTTTTTAATAGTAATCAATTAATATAATTACAATTGTTAAAAGTTAACGCTTCAATTATAATATATTGCATATTTCTATGTAGACATTAAATGTGTTTTATTTTACCTGTTTGTACACCATAATTGTAGTAAAAACACGTTTTGAAATCAAGATTTTATTAAAAAGTTCTTTCTTTGACGTCGTTATCATAATTGAATGCGTATACAAAGTTTCGTTTCTGTGCTATTGACCGTTGAGGAGTCCCCTCGTCGGGAGCCAACCCTGGGTGCAGCAGTTATGTCATGGTGAAATTTAGAACGTGCTATCATAATTGAATGCGTATACAAAATTGTGTGTCTTTGCTGTTGACCGTGAAAGAGCAGCCTCGACGGGAGCCGATCCTGGTGGTAGAATCAGGTCATGATCACCATAAAAATGCATTGTCATCGGAACTGAACCAACATGTAAAAGTAGTTCTAATTCAGCTTGCAAGATTTGACCTAAACAAACATACATACATACTAACTAACATAAATTGCATGGAATATAAAAGCTTGTAAAAATAACCGGCCAGGGCAAAAATAGTTTGGGAAACGTTGTTGTAAACAATCGCGCCGACCGCGACAAGCAGGAATTTTGATAGCATATTTGCTAATCGCAGATAGATGGCGATGATGTTATCAAAGAAAATACAGGCAGTTTCATAGTAGCATTGATTTTATAGATAGTAGTATTATTCATTATATATGACATTATAAATAGGATAGAAAACGAATTTACCCCGTGAAATTTTCTATTCTATTTATAATGTCAAACAACCGCGATAGTCTTCGATGTCATTATATATGGTATTAGATTACACAATTCCATAGTATTTTTTTACAACCCCTCTACCTGGCGACATGCAGGTGGCACTGATATCATTGTTGTGGAAACTAATAGCATTTTATTTAGCCATCTTTAATTAATAGCCATCATTTATTTAGCCAAGATAATGAATGTTTTTTTTATATAGGACCGATTGATTATAAAAACCCAATTATTATCATTTAATACGTACACAAATTTCCGTGTCTGTGCTGTTGACCGTTGAGGAGTTCCCTCGCTTGAAGCCAACTCTATGTGCCGCAGTCCTGTCTTGGTGAAACTTAGAACGGGCTATCGTAATTGAATGCGTATACAAAATTGTGTGACTGTGAGTAGTTCCTACGTCGGGAGCCAACCCTGGGTGCAGCAGCCGTGTTATGGAGAAACTTAGAACGGGCTATCATAACTGAATGAGTATTAAAATTTCGTGTCTGTTCCGTTGACCGTTGAGGAATCCCCTCGTCGGGAGCCAAACCTGGCTAAAGAATCATGTCATGCTTACCATAAAAAATGCATTGTCATCGGAACTGAACCAAAATGTATATTTTCAACTTCATATGAAAATATTTTAGGATTCTCAATTCCTCAGGGATCCGATCATCAGAATAGGATTTTTGATAAAATGGGACCAATATCCTTTCAAATAAAAAAAAGAATTTTCCAAATCAATTCATAAATGACGGAGTTCTGAGGTAACAAACATTAAAAAAAATACAACCGAATTGATAACTTTTTTTTTTTTGAATGAATGTCGTCGTTAAAAAATGGATATACAATGCATGTACTGGTTTAGACAGCGATGATGATGATCCTCCATTAATTTGCAATCTTGAAATCCTTATTATTAATAAAACATGGATCAATGATATTATATCATTCTGCCTCAAGCATATTGATAAGATTCCATTTTTAAGTAACCTTTTCCTTGTTAATTCTTTGAGTTTTATTATTTTAATAATAAACGTGTGATAAAAAGTGTTTAAAATAAATTTTGTGAATTCGTGTGAGGAATTACTTCTTTATTTTCCGTTTTAAAAAGTATTTCGTAAAGTTGGCGCTGCCATTTTGTTCAGGTTTCGTTCAGGGTCATTTCGCATTGGGATGGAATATCTTCACCTTTATTGATCTCTATTTCGAAGATTTTTTTGATATCTCGATATCAATTATGTTTTCCTAAATAATAACCATGAGTTCGTCCCGATTGATTAACTCTGCGAAGACGGCGATATAGATTAGCTTAGAGGTTTTAATTTCATCTAATTAATTCGACATAGCGGAGACTGCAGTTTGAATTCGTTTTAGTTAATGGTGGCAATTTGGCGTGAATGACGGCGTCTTTGCTCGCTTTCAAGGTGAAAATAGTCATCAATTTCGTGAAATGAACAATGAAAAGTTAAGACAATACATCGTCACTATCGACTCATCTTTCCAGCGTTTATCCTTCGGTAACGACATATACAAAATATGCTCAAATTCCTTTCATTTCGTTGCTTTAGTGATTTACTATCGTACATAGAATATAATTAGTTTACATCTATAACGACCCGCTATAGATGGCGCTCTTAACACTCTTATACGGTATTCTATCTCAAAATAACATCTAAATTAATAAAATTGAAATGCTCTTCGATGGTAATGACTTAGTTGAGCGGCTGAACAGATTTGGCTATTTTTTTTAAATGTTCGTAATAGTTTTAAATTTTCGTAATTTTTTTAAATATTCGTAAATGTTTTAATATTAAATGGAAAGGAAAATTGCAAAAAATGGATCAAAGAATTCGGGAAAAACCGAAAATTATTTTTACTACTCACGATTCGAACGATGGATATCGGTAATTATTTTTTTGAAAAGGAAAGACTTTTTTACTTTGAGGAGGAAGAAATACTTTTTTAGATTTACATACTTTAGAAATATTACAATCAAATGTTTTTAATTAAAAAAAAATCTGAAAGACTTTGACAATTCGATAAAACGCATTCTAGCCTAAATTAAAATAAAAATATTTTTTTCTACTTTTTGTGTTGATTTGCGATCCGTCCAACAAATGTAGTAATTTTATTTATATTCCAATTTATTTATTTCGGCATTGATCTGTATTTTGAAATGTGCCAGATTACTGACTGCCCAGACGCTTCTATACTTCGAAATGTCAAGATATCTTACTTGAAATCAACTGTAAAAAAAATAACGATGGAAACAACGAAACCCAACTTCACTTTACCCACATGAATTTTTCACCGATGTTGAGGCGTGTGGGTTGGGGGGGGGGGGAGTTTGTGTGGGGGCGTTGTGGGAGGTTTAAAGAAGGGGGCTTGAATTGGGGGGAGGGGGCTTTAAAGGGGGGTTGGGGGAGTTAAGGGGGTGGTAGAGTTTGGGGAGGGTTTGTACTTGTTTCTGTGATGTAATCAGCCTATACAGGGTGAGTTTTAATTTACCTGTATCCTTGAAGGGGGTGAATCAACACTAGCAGAAAAGCAAATTTTGATTAAAAAAAAACAAAAAAAAACATATTTTTTAGTAAGTTTGACGAATTTGACTGTTAAATATGACCTGGTAAAATATAGCTAATAATCAATATTAGCTATATTTTACCTACTGCTAGATAGTGCATGGTGCTTAATGCTTTTTATACAATTTTTCAGGAAAATAAAATGTTCAAATTCCTAAAAAAAATTAAAACTTTTCAGTTTTTTTTTGCTTTTGCCATAATCTTTTATTAAAAGTTGCGCACTTCCTCGTACCTATTAATCCCCTTCATGGATGCCGTGTATTTAAAACTCATCCTGTATAAAAATGCGTTAGATGACATTATTGATTAAATTATTGTCTTTTTATAATCAATCAGTGTTTATAAAAAAACATATGTTATCAATGCTATTGTAGATGCCCAAATAAATTAATGTAAGTTTCGCCGGACAATACTATAGTAGGGCCAAAATCAACGTGCACCTGGAGTCATAAATCATTAGGCCGGACGACGCGCGTAAGGATGTCCAACAATTCGACGTTGCTTATCGATAATTTACTCAAATCAAATCAAATTATTTATTCTTTTAAAAGATTAAAATATATTTTTAACATTCTTTAAACGTTTATTGTTGCATGAATACGTTAGTGTGTATTTACGAAATTTTTTCATAATACTAACTAAAGCAATTATTACAAATTATTACGAAAATTTTCATCATAATCTATTATATCCATCGATATCTCTTGGCATCTATATCGATCCAACCATCGATCCATCATAGTCCATCGATATTCCATCGATACATCGATAATCCATCGATACTGCTATTATTATTTTTTAAACACGCATCCCCATAGTGCGAGCGAAAGACAGCGAGTGTGAGCGAGAGGTCCGGCCTAATGATTTATGACTCCAGGTGCACGTTGATTTTGGCCCTACTATAGCAGCGCCACTCGCATATCGCCGTCACAGAATGGTTGTCAAAGCGTACTATAATGTTGAGCAATCTAATGCTATATATAATTAATGAGTATAACAATGTATTTAGAATAAACTAGAAAAAAAAACAGCGCAACTTTAAATAAAGTAGGTAGTACTAATCAATTGTGATGGTAGGTATTTCATTTGGCACTTAGAAGCTTAAAGAAAACCTGCTCCTTTTAAAAAAGGGTCGTTCCATTGACCAATACCTTAATGAACAAATATACTTTAGTTGTGAAGAATAATGGTTCGATATGCTTATTGGTACGTCCGAATCGAGACTCTGGAACGCGACTTTAGCGGAATAGAGTCCGTGGGAGTATACGTGAAGAGCCTTGCGCGCACCAAATACAGAAAGGCCGACACCTCGTCGCACGAGCACACCTGTCAGCTCGCTTCGCTGCACACCAGGCTGCCAGAAGTCCGGAAGCCATACCCGCGTAGTCTGCTAGATTAGCAGACAGCCAGCGCAGCAGGCATTCACCGCAGAAAATACCGTATACGGCTATCTATGTAAACAGTCGATTACAGTCGAGCCCTGCGACGCCACACCCAGAAATACAGTTCAGTGGACCAGTGCCAGTGCGATTGCTCAGCGGAAGACGTCATGGGCCAAATATAAGGCTCGTCACCCAGTCACCAAATGGTTTGATACAATTTAGAAGTTTTTATATACGTCCATTTAAAATAAGTGAAAAAATAGATGGCGGCGAGCTTGCCGGAGAGTGTCTGGAAAACGAGATGGCATTTCGTTGCGAGTCGACAATGGCCGCGGGCGAGAACGGCTAAAAAGCACTTTCGTTTCCTTAAATGTCTCGAAAAAGCGGTGCACGCGACAATGCCATTGTCTCATCAGGAGGTGGGCGGCGAAAACTGTCTTCCATTAATGGCGGAAAGAACTAAGCCATCATCGTTTTCTGGCGGATTTTAACGAGACGGGAAACGGTATCGATCCGTCGCCGGTGCATTAGTAACGAGATTTGAAATGAAGCAATTGTGATCGAGTATTTGTATCGTCTAATTTTAAATTCAGCCAGATCTACTTAGAAAAAAATGGTTTTGTCTCGCTTGAGTTCAATGTTTATTTAGTTTGAAAAAGCGACAGTTTCCAATATAATATATTAAAAAAAAAATAATATCAAATTTTCCAATTTCACTATGACATGGCTGCTACTCCCAGTGTTGGCTCCCGACGAGAGTACTCCTCAACGGTCAACAGATTAGACACGATTTTTTGTATATGCATTAAATTACGATCACCTATTCTGTTTCACCAAGACAGGACTGCGGCACCCAGGGTTGGCTTCCAACGAGGGAACTTCTCAACGGTCAATAGCACTGACACGAAGTTTTGTATACGCATTCAATTATAATAGAAGGTTCTAAGTTTCATCATAACATGGCTGCTTCGCGTATAAAATAAAACCGAGTCGGTTTTTAAAAAAAATATTTTGTATATTTTTCCATTAAGTTTAACTATACATTACAGGACTAAACAACGCACATATTTCTTCCTTTATTCTATCGTTTTTTATAATATATCTCTATACAATCTTTCTATATAGTCCCATTGCTTTTGAATTACTGTCACAACCTTTGAAGACCTGTTCTATTTAATCCAAGATACCATCTCTCTTCAGAAGCAAAATGCTCTATCAATTACGATGAACTCTATCAAACTTTAAACAAACGGTAATCTTTGTAGTCATCGCTAGGGATAGTAATCTGTGTAACGATCATGATCGATATAGCTTTATGTGGAATACTTATGAAAGCAGTTTATTATCGTGACTTTATCCGAAAACTGAAAACGAAAATATGTAAACAATCCGATCTGTTATACTAGCCATTCGACATCTGAACAGAGATGGCGTCTTAGATGGAATAGTATAGCACCCAAAACATCGAGACTCAGTAATTGATAAGCAAGCAAAGATTATATTGCAGGATTGTAAAGACATACTGTAAAAAAATACTTCTAAGTAAACCAACAATTGTGTGCCTTAGTTTATTTTATGAAATGACCCTCGTCTAATGTTGTATATAACAAAATCAACAAAACATAACATAACATAACAAAATCGGCTGCACTGCAAATCAATCCACTTTGCCCGACTATCCGCAAACTTCTAATCCATTGACCGACACTTGCAACAGGAAACCAACGATTTTCCGCAGTCGCGCAGTCCCTGTTACTACTTCGCGCGAACCAACATTCTCTTCCGGTTTCATTGAATTGATACTTTTACTGCCGGGTTTCAAACATTGATAATGAAACAACAGTTTCCTACAAATATAAATGCAGTCAATAAGTCAATACGTGGATTTACACATTCTACCAAACTAGCAATATATAGATCGATGGAAAGTTTTCAGTCTGATAATAACGGTGTTTGTGGTTCTTCTATATCATACGTTGGTGATTTTTAAAATCTTATTGCAGTGTAAATGCCGCAGGTGCCTACCAATTCACCACATTTCAGAAATAAAAATATATGTTTAAAAAATTTTAATCATTACTATATATGTAAATATTACATGTAAGTATATCGCACATCCGATCAAAACGAGTTATAACTTGTAAAAATCTAATTATGGTGTTTCTTTATAAAAATTATCGCTATTTCATAATTTACACTCACAAAAAGAGTCGTATCTGTTACTTCACTAGTGCTATTGACGAATTAGTGAACTAACAGTTTTATTTTTTTTGGAGTGTAAAATGAGGAAAGGTGATAATTTTCATAAAGAAACAGTATAACTGGAATTTTTCAAGTTATTACTCTATTTGATTGGAGGTGCGATATGTATAAATTGATATGTAAAAAGATCATCATAGATTTTAATTTACATTTGACATTACGTGCATACAGGCCAAAATCTAAAAGGAAAGAATTTACCCTAGTACAGATATTATCCTGTTTGGATAGTTTTTGTGTAGGGGAAGGGGGCCCAAAGTGGGCACCTTAAGAGAAAGGTAATATTATTTTTATTAGGAATGACTGACTACTGCAGCCTTTCTTTTACCTTGAGAGGTTTGATTTAAGGTTTTAAATAATGTTTGCTAAAAATGACAAAACGCCAAAAACAAAAAACATTATCAAACTCCCACGAATGCCCGCTTTGCCCTAAAGCGGGCACGTGTTTTTTTCGACACTAAGTAATTGCCATCAAGAACTAACTTCAAAGGTTTCAGACAAGTAAAAGTAAAAACAACCAAATCACGACCAGATAAAAATACTCAATAACAAATGAGAAGTAATAATAACACAAAATACACAAAAATAGAATAAACGCAAGTATTTTTTTGCACAAATTCTAAACTTGTGCTCGCAGGTGGACAGGATGACGGCAGCAAGGTGAGAGGGGCGCGGGGTTTACCCACGTGCTACAAGGAAAACATCAGCATAAGCGCGAATGTCATCTAAATTATAATTAACATGAAAAATCCAAAAACCTGAAAAAATACAATAAAATTTAAAAAGGTAAAATAAAATGAAAAGCGGAAAACCCATTTCAGATCGTACCAATACGTTTACATTTTTTTCTTTGGTTTGTGAGATACAGTTGCGAACTGATGGACGATGCTGCATAAGACTTTTCGTGTGTATTAATTTTCTTTTTCATTAAATATAATTTAATAACTTTCAAAAAATGAGTCGTTTGGTTCCAAAAGAAAAATGTTAAGAAATTGCGTTTTCGAAAAAAATATAATGTGCCTTTTTTCATATTAATATCACTAAAATCGATTTCGCGGCTCCTTTCAGCATGTCAATAAAATAACCTCCAGGCAGCCGAGTTAATTTGGAAAGTTTATTTGCATATTATTTCTTAAATACTTATAAGGCGTAACTTCGTTTCTTTTGTCTTTTCTTTGAAATAAATTTAAACGTTTGCACAGGTAACACAATTTTCTGGTACGCCTGCCTTAGCATACGCGTAGGACTAGTTAGGCGTCGTTGTCATGGTGATTAAGATGCTGCAGTGTGCTGTCTATTTTACTACTGGTCCAAGAATGAATTATTTGTAATGCTGCAGTAATATGTATGTCACGTGCTTTACTATAAACGAATTAAAAAAAATACAAACTCGATTTACGACAGATTTTGAGACGAAACTAGGCTGCACTCAATCTATGTTCCGATTTGACGAACAAATTATGCACTTCTCGGTCCATCTCTTGCGTGCGCACGTCGCGGAATAAACGCCGGCCGGGCGTTGCCAACGATGATTGTTTAAAATTCGTCTTGGCAAAACAATGAACGCCATATCCATGGGGGCGATCATTAGTGTCAGCGGTGCTGTGCTGGCATGCGAGATAGTCGTAGATAACTTCTCCCATCAAATATTTGAATAGAATCGTCCGGTCGCCCGCACACCGCGGCACCGGCCCGGATGGATGATGAGGCGAACAATGCCATTGTTGATATGGTGGCGAATGGGGAATTAATGGCTGATGGTCGCGTGGCAAAATGGCGGAGGATGAGTTCATATCGACTTTTAGTGTAATAAGCTCCTAAAATGAAATTGAAAATAATACTAAAATGATCAAAGCTTCTCCAAATATAACGGGATATGGAAATATTTCTTAATATCTTCACCAAATACAACGTGATATGGAAACATTTTGACGGCCCGGTGGCATAGTCGTTAGGTCGCCTTATCATACATTATAAGGTCCCGGGTTCGATTCCCGGCTGTGTCACCATTTTCCTTTGGGATAAAATTAACGGAATTGCATTTCAACTCTGTCGACCGAATGCAATAACAACACACACTTACACACATGTTACGCACATATACATATTATCACTTTATAGTAAATTTTATAAGTTGTAAGAAGTTGTCGTATGACAATAAACCCGCCCATTGTGAAATTTTACAATAAAGAGCAGAAACAAACAAACAAACATAGAAACTTAAAAATTGGTTAGAAAAGAAGACCTAAAAGATCAGAACAGTTTTTTACGAAAACCTTATTAATAATTAACAAGAAAGTCTGCTATTAATGGATGAATTTTATAAGACGAACATTTTAGAAGAATTTTATAAAACGCACACAAACGTAGTATGGAGAGATGACACTCAACTTGTCAGTTTAGTCGCTCGACTTTATCAGACAGGTATTGAGATCTCCTAAGATTGATCTTTTAAAATAATAGTAACAAAAATTATAATTTATTTTGAGGAAGAAAAACAATAAAAAGGATATAGGGTAAGGGGGCCTGAAGCGGGCACCTTCATGTATAGAGTCATTTAAAAAATTGGCGTGCTTTTGTACAGCGTGGGTAAACCCCGCGCCCCTCTCACCTTGCTGCAGTTATTCTGACCTTCTGCGACCACAAGTTTAGAATTTGTGCAAAAAAATATTTTTATCTGATTTTTAACAAAATTGTGAGGTGTTTTAGTTGCGTTTATTCTAATTTTATTATTAATTTTCACTCGTTATTGACTGTTTATGTGGTCGTGATTGGTTGTATTTACTTTCACTTGCTTCAAACCTTTGAAGTTAGTTCTTGATGGCAATTACTTAGTGTCGAAAAAAACACGTACTTGCTTTAGCCTTCCCCCCCTCCCTCCCATCACCATCGGGCAAAGCGGGCATTGGTGGGAGTTTAGTATATTGCATTTATTTTTTTGTTTTTGGCGTTTTGACTATTTTTACCAAACGTTATTCAAAAACCTCAAATCAAGCCTATAAAGATAATACATAAGCTGCAGTAGGTCATTCCTAATAAAAAAATATTACCTTTGTCATAAGGCCTGCTTTGGGCTCCCTTTCCCTACACAAAAGCTACCCAAACAAGATAATGACTGTACTAGGATATTTTTTTTTAGATTTTAGCCTGTTATGATACATATATATTAGTATTCCTATTTATATATCAATTTATACATATACCTACTCATAATATTTACATATATAGTAATAATAAAAATTTTGTAAACATTAAATTCTTTTTAAAATTACCTTTTTAATTTTGTTTCTTAAAAAACTCAAAATTTCTTTATTTTTTTTCTACTGACTTTTAGCATCATTCTTATATTATCTTTAAACTGGTGTTTCAATAGACATCCTCATTAAGATGAGCATCGAGTACAAAGTGGAAGCCTAAGAGTACAAAGTGGCTCTGAGATGTAATGATAACTTACGATTGCCGACAGGCTTACTTTCAACTTTTTAAGAATCACTCACAGTTACAATTATTGCATAATAACTATTGTACCTACCACTATAGCAAGAGAAATTAAATTCCGCGCGTTTGTTTGAAATTATGTATGATTATACGTCATTAAGTCATTATAAAGCGAGTCATTACTGGCTGCGTTTATATATCCATATACCTGTCCACGTGTAAACACAGGAAATCATCACTTATATGAGAGCTTCCGAAATATTATCACTGTAGTCTTAAAGAGGCGACAGAGATAGACTCAATTGGATTTAAACGTCAGTTAAAAACAAAGATTTTCTCCGCGAGCAAACGGGAAAACCGAAACCCGAGATTTATTCTCAAATGCTAGAAACATTTAAAACCAGTTTTTAGATATCTATGTATTGTTTCGAAAAATATATGCAAATTTCTAAAATAGACAGAGGAAGTGATGCAAGAAAATTTCCGCGCCATAGTTTATCACAAATTTTGAACATAATTACTTTAAGAATAATGTTATGCTGAGCTTATGTATATTTTATATGGTGAAGCAACTAGTTAAACCATAATAATATATTGCTAGTATTCAGAATACCAATGTAACTATTGTAATATATAAAGATATAAAACTATTATACCAGAAATATTAATTTGACAATAGCGTTGACTGAAGTCCGCTTTACACGGCAGACAAATATAATTAAGAAATAGATCTGAATCCACGTACATGACTATACATATAAAATAGATAATTATTATAAGAATATTAATATTCACATTTGGCACTCTATACAAAAATTATCACACAATAGAAAGTATTAAAACAAAATTTGAAAAAAAACCACGTAGGTATGTATATGGTCAGGTATGTTACGTTAAACATTGTAATCTACATATAAAATATTAAATTCATAATATTATTATTAAACAATAAAAACTAAAATGAGGTACCTGAAAGTTATATATTAATTTTATTCCCATTTGAAAGAATCGGCATGCTCAAAAAAATCACCCAGCTCATAGAAAGCATGTGTGGATTGCAGATTTTGTTTAATAAATCTTTTAAACGCCTTTGTTTCCATCTTCTCGTGGAGAGTGGTAGCTGGTTAAAGAGCTTATAGCTCAAATATACAAAAGGACTTTTGTGTCTGCGTAGTGATTGATTATTTTCCAGTGTAAAACTACTAATCGAAAATACCGCGGCATAATCTAAGACCAGACAAAATGTTTTCAAACTAAATAAGATGGTTTTATATTCGACAGAACGCTTTTATGCTGAAAAAATACGATGGTTATTTTAGATTCCGCTCTAATGCATTGCTCTGTTTTGTTCGCTTGAACTATTATCTGATATTAAATCCTGTAGAAACGCAATAGTCAGCTGTGCAGCACCGGGTAGATACCCGATGTCGGGCGGTAAGCGTTAAACTCTCGCGAGCTGGTTGGCATAGCTAGATATTGGATTGGCATTGTTTAAAGTCTTCTACGTTCATCCCACGGCTAAAAGAAAGATAATATATCGTTATACCAGCCTAGGGTGACAGGCTTGCCCGCTGTAGTCAACCCCTATCAACTGCTCATTAGCTCATTAGTAGAGTAGATAATTTAAAATCAACATAGATCTTCGGAAGAAATCAATTCATTTTTCTTCGAATATACTTATATTTCTTCAAAAATACTTCGAAAGAAGTAAATTAAAGGCTTATTGATTTAGTTAATTTATTAATTAATTTATTTATTTTATTTTCGGGAAACATACAGCGCTTCATTAATTATTACTAATTATTCTAATACAGTGTATCGCTGGCCGATTAATTGTTTCTTACATTATTTTCTTATACGGCAAATCAAAAGTTGCATTGCATTAAATTAAATTAAATTAAATTAAATTACAATTGAACTATTGCTAAGATAGGAAAAGAGAGGGATGGGATATATATAGGATAGGATATAGGTATTCAAATTATACTCTTTGCTATTCTCATTTTCGCTGTTTTGTTTTGAAACAATTTAAATACTCACTATGTAATCACTTCCTAGACGCCTAGTGAGCTAAGGACAGCCTCGCTGAATTTAGGATGATTCAAGTAAAAAATGTCGAATCGACTATTATCAAGCAGTGCATAACAGAGTTTTGGGCGTAACTAGTGTTCACAGCAGGGATTTCGAACGTACGAGGAGAGCGAACCCTTCGTGGCGGAACCAACAACGACAGTTTCTTTATCAAATGAGGGCTATCAATTTTGTTACGTATTTTTTTATACAATAATGTCATATCAGCCGCTGTGCGGCGGTCTTCCAGTGAACACATACTGAAATAGTTCAGCCTGCTCTCGTAGGTTCCAAGTCCCAAGTGCTCACGATAGTCCAGGCATCTAATCAAACGTCTTTGGACGCCCTCCACCCTATTTTTATACACGCCATATTGCGGCTAATATAGAACTGATTAGGTGGTCACCTACCGCTTTGTCACGAATATAATTATAAAAGAACGACATTGTTGCATTTTGTCGTTCCGTCCGCGCGCAATCGATTCGTCACCGTCTACTATGGCAGTAAGGAAAATTAGAAAATAGTCGGGCGCGCGACAAACGCGTGTCGCCTCGTCGGTATCGCCTGGCCGTGCGATCAGCCAAGCGTGGAGGAAAGCTGTCCGCGAACGAACCGAAGGCAGTAAATGGTCAATGAACGCCGAACTTAGCGCCACATAATGTCGTCGTGCTGTTCATTGTATCGTTGATTATGTATGGTATTATATGCTTAACTCCATAGTACGATTTGGTAACCTATTCGCGCCCGCGACATGCAGGCGCCGCGGATAGCATCGACGGCGAAACTAATAGCAATTTATTTGGACAACTATAATAAAAAACATAATAATTGTTTTTTTATAAAGGACTGATTGATTATAAAAACACAATAATTTAACCAATGATAACAATAATAACATTCAATTAATAATGCCACATTTCGCATTTTTATATAGGCTGATTACATGGCAGAGAAATAATATGGAGAGATATAGCGCCATGTATTAGTCTATCTGAACTTCAAAGTGCGTAATTATTACGTATTGAAACCTGTATATCGAAAAAAAATATATACATTTTTAAGTATATAATATCAAAATAATATGGGTTATGAGTTAATAGTTCGTTTTTTTAATTTATTATTATTTTATTTCGAGAGAGGATACCGTATAACCGTGTTTAGAGCGCCATCTATAGTTCGCCGCCATACTGCTGTACCACGAACTATAAGCCATTTACACTTTGCATTTCGTAGTAAAATCCTAGCTGCCAAATCGTAGTACGGAATTGATCAATCTTATACGTTATAATCAATGTCATAACTGATTGTCAGTTGTTGGCTGTTGTTAATTGTTAGCTGTTTATTTAATTAGGTACAGCACTTTTAAACACTATACATAGTTACATATCTGTAGCCACTAACAGGAACAATTATTACGTGAAACTCTATACGTCGCATTTGGTAGTAAAATCCTAGCTGCCAAATAGTAGTACGGAATTGATCAATCTTATAAGTTATAGTCACTATCATAACTGATTGTCAGTTGTTAGCTGTTGTTAATTGTTAGCTGTTTATTTAATTAAGTGCAGCACTTTTAAACACTATACATAGTTACATATCTGTAGCCACTAATAGGAAGAATTATTTCGTGAAACTCTACACATCGCATTTCGTAGTAAAATCCTAGCTGCCAAATCGTAGTACGAAATTGATCAAACTTATACTTTATAATCAATGTCATAATTGATTGTTTGTTGTTAGCTGTTGTTAATTGTTAGCTGTTTATTTAATTAAGTGCAGCACTTTTAAACACTATACATAGTTACATATGTGTAGCCACTAATAGGAAGAATTATTGCGTGAAACTATACACGTCGCATTTCGTAGTAAAATCCTAGCTTCTACATTGTAGTATTTTTTATTTTTTTTTATTTTATTTTATTTTATTCGGTTAACAAACAGCGTTTATATATAACAAATACAACATATAACAATAAAACTATGACTAATTATATGTTAACACTATTAATCGTTAATACTATGTGTACATTACATATCTCCGCTATTATACCTTATTTATACTTACATTTCTTTAACAGTGATTTACGGATAGACAAAGAGAAAGAACAAAAAACAAATGAGAATGAAATTTTAAGAATGAAATTTTAAGATTATAACCATTATTAATTATTTTGTACCAAAAATATATTTTTAAAAATATTACAAAAAACTATTCATGTAAACCGTTTAAGGGATTAAGAGTCATTCGATTAAATAGGGAGGTCAAAGGACTGATAGGACTTTTTAATCGTTTCTTTAAAGTGACTTTTACCTGATGAAAAAATATCAATGTACGCGAATCTATCATTATACGTTCTCATGGCTCTATTTATTAGGGAATGCTTCGTATAATTAGAGTTATATCTTTTTACATAAAACAGATGCGGTTTCCGGGTAATACGAGGAGGAGCCAGAATAGATACCTTTTCGACCAGATACGCACTGTCAAAAATATTGTTAATTACATTGTACAGAAACATCATGTCGTAGGTTGTACGCCTATCTTCAAGACTATCGAGTTTAAAGAGAGCTAATCTATCCTTGTACGATTCGGCAGATTTATTTTCCCTAAAGCACAAGTGTTTTAGGAATTTTTTTTGAATACGCTCGATTCGTTGCTTGTACAAGTTGTATTGGGGGGACCAAATACAGGATGCAAATTCTAGTATACTACGAACATAGGCTCCATATATTACTATCAAGGTGGATGTCTCGGAAAATGGCTTGCACGCCCGTAATAGAAAACCTAGCGATTTATATGCTCTGGTGACAATAATTTCAATGTGCTGGTCGAATTTCATTTTGGAATCGAGTAAAACCCCCAAATCTCTGACAATATTAGTCTCCTTAATGTTATCGGAACCAATTTTGTAATCGTAAAGTATTTTATTTCTGTTTCTCGTAAACGAGATTCGATGGCACTTCTTGACATTAAGATCGAGCTTGTTCAAAACACAGTATTCGCTAAGACGGCTCAGATCATCCTGCAGGCGTAAACAGTCGGCCTCTCCTGAGATAACAGAATAGACTTTAAGGTCATCTGCGTATAGGATAAACTGGAATGATTTAAAACAGGAACCGATATCGTTAATATATATATTGAATAGGAGCGGCCCCAGGTGTGATCCCTGTGGAACACCCGAAGGAATCGAAATAAAGTCTGATTTAAAACCACCTACGACGACAGCCTGTTGACGATTATGAATGTAAGACGTGAACCATCTTAACAAATCACCGTGTATACCGAGTTTCTCAAGTTTAAGTAATAATATAGAATGATTTACCCTGTCAAATGCTTTTGAGAAATCTGTATATATAACATCAGTTTGCATCCGACTGTTCATGTTATCGAGGATTTCGTTAGTGAATTGACTTAGGTTCGTGACTACAGATCGCTTACTCATGAAGCCGTGCTGATATGGGGAAAGAGAATTGGAAACGGCGGGATAAATCTGATCGTATATAATTTTTTCGAAAACTTTACTAAAAACCGGAAGGATTGAGATGGGCCTATAATGCGATATGTTATTATTTAAACCACTTTTATGTATTGGTACAATGAAGGCTTCTTTCCAACGAGAGGGAAATGTACCTTCATCCAGTGAACGGCGGAATAACAAGGCGAGTGGATGAGCTAATTGGCTTGCACAGTTTATAATATAGGTGGGAGGAATACCATCACTTCCAGATCCTTTATTCTTTTCTAGCTTGCTTAAATACTTGCCGATAAGTCTCTTGTCAATGGTAATTTTGGATATACTACTCGTACTGCTAGGGTAGTCTTCAGTGGAGTCAGGAGCCGGAACAGCGTCTAGTTGTGTTCCCCTGTCAAACACCGATTCGAAGTACTTAGAGAAGGCTTCGCATATTTCATCGCCTCCATCAATGTTAAAGTCCTCGTAAACCATGCGCTGAGGTAGCGCGTGGTGACGACGGATACTTTTGACATATGACCAAATTTCCTTCGGGTTGTCCCTAATAGATGTTTCGCAACGGCTAATATATTGCTGGAAGCAGTCATCTCTCACTGCTTTTTGCCGGGCGCGGAGCAGGGAAAATGATTCGTAGTCTCGGGGGTTGCCATAATGACGCCACTTTCTGTGGTATTTTGATTTCTCCTTAATGAGTTTAATGAGGGATGCAGTAAACCATTTGGGATACGAGGAATTCTTACTTCTGCCTTTCGGAACGTAAAGATCAATAGATTTTTTTAATATTTCATAGAAATTGTCGACTGCATCATTTATATCGCAGTTGTGAAGCAGGCAGTCCCAGTTGGTTACGGAGAGAAATTCATTAATTTGATGATAGTCTGCCTTACTATAAATTAGGACTTCTCTTGGGTGCTCTTTCAGTGCCTGAGATTTCTGGTCTGTTAAGACAATGGCAAGCGATGGGTGATGACAAATTTCTCGACTTAAGGGTTGCGAACAGTGAAGAACCTCGAGTGATATATTTGCCAAGACTAGATCTAGAAAACGTCCATTGGAGTTTGCAATGCCATTGTATTGAGTTAGACCTGCGAACATAACGTCATCGACAAAGGCTGAAGAAGTGGTGTCTAGAGAGCAAGCTGGGTCAGATAGTATTGAGATAGCTTGGTCGCCTTCATCTGTTGGAGACCAGATTATTTTAGGCAGGTTAAAGTCACCCATCACAATAAAATTGTCCAACGGGAGCTGGTCGCGTAAAACACAAAGTAATTCACCAAAATCTTTAAGCAAAGATGATTGTGTGTGACTACCTGGCACGTCGCCAGGAATGTATAATACAGCGAGATGCGTATCTGTACGTGGTTGTATGCCCTTACCCGGAATTGTTACCCAGATACACTCAATTCCAGCTATGGTCCACTCGGTGCGTCTAAAAGTGCACAAAGAACGGCGAGCAGCAAGGAAAACCCCACCTCCATATAGCCTGTCGCCGCCAGTAGAGGCGTCTCGATCAAATCGGTGAAGGTCGTACCTTGCATCCACCAACTCCGCATTAAAGAAACCGTCTGTTAGCCATGTTTCGCTAATGGCCAAGATATCGTATTCATTCGTCAGGACATTGTGTCGAAATTCATCCGTTTTTGTGCGCAGTCCCTGCACATTTTGATAATAAATGGTTATATTATCGAATGTCGTTATGGAACCAGACTAGACTGAAAATTAATATTATATTAACGAATGTGAAATGTCTCTCAAACCCATAAACAAATAGTATACATGAATATACACGGCATAAACAATGATGTGTGGTACAAATAATAATATGCTTACATATCTCGTATAAAATTAAATAATGTTGATATATTAAATATATTTTTTTTCCCAGAAAGAATGGCGTTGAGCAATCTATATACGCTATATATTCAATGGTTGTATGATTGCGTTGTTTTTTCGCTGTTCTACGACTTCCTCCTAACTGTCACATTTCCAAAAGCTACAAAAAATATATTTAATTTGTAAAAACTTTTTTTTGACAGGATCATGAAGGATCCGCTCCGGTAGCTCATGCGCTTCATCAGGATCCACCACAATCCCAACCAGCCCCTCAGTCTGCTAGCCAGGTTAACAAGCACGAGGATGCACTCCAGAAGGACACAGAGGAGGAATCTGTTGACGAAAACAAGTTACAGGTAAGACCCTATTCCACACTGCATATTAATACGAACATCGGCTTTGCGGACTTCCAAGTGCTTGACATCTGATAATATAGTAGATCATCTGGTAGACAATCCTTCTACTCTCTTCGCCAAGTCAATACGGGAGGACGGTGGGGGGGGGGGGGTGTAGGGGTCAATTCTTGGGCCCTTATTGTTTTTTTATATAACTCGGATATATCAGCAAATTTCGAGCACTAATATTTCTATACAGACGGCACTCAGCTCATGTATCCCATAAATCCCCACCGACCTAATTCAGCTGAGGCTCGAATAAACCCAGATATTTAAAACTATCGCGCTTGGCCCAATCAATATTAATCCTACTATGTTCTATGAATGTTGAGTTCAAGACGGTCAGAGTTGAAAATACTGCCCAAGTTCTCTTGGAATAGCGTAATTTGCGGTTTGAAGAACACGTCAGCAGTAGTGTTGGGTGCAGAATTTGGTGAAAAGAGATTTCAGAGTCAAAGATCGTTATTGTAGATGATTATTCAAGGTGAATATTTAATTAGTGACATCCTTGAAGTGGGTGAATCAGTACGAGCAAATAAGCAAAACTTAATATAAATTTATATGACAAAAAGGTGTTTTTTTATGTAAATTTAAAAAACGTGACTTTTAAATAAAAGTTTGACAAGTGTTGAGCGCGCTGCGCTATCTAGAAAAATGTAAAATATCGCGAATAAACAGTATTCCCGATATTTTACGTACCGCTAGATGGCGCAATGCAATCAACTATTTATACTATTTCAAAATGTTAAATTTAAGAAAAAGGAAAAAATGTTTTTACTTTATAATTTTTATTTAAAGTTGCTTACTTGCTCGTTCTAATTCACCCACTTCAAGGTGTCACTAATTAAAAACTCACTATGTATATTATGAACTCTTGGGACTGTGTGTACAAACTGTGTGTGCATAGGAACACTGGACGGCGCGGCGGCTGCAGAGAATGCAAAATGCTTGTGCTAGGTTCTGCTTCAATATTCCTTCACGTCATCACCTGTCCATTTCTCTCTAGAGCAGGGTTTCTCAATCTTATATCCCCAAGTACCCCTATTAAATTTCACAGACGAGTGCGAACCCCTTTTTAAAAATCTAGCTATAGCAGATTTATTTTATTTATTTATTTAAGAATTAATTACTACTATAAAACATTGATTAGCTTACAAAAATAACAGGAACCGAATGGCAAAACCTTAACCTTTTGATTATTTGTTTCTGTCACCCAACTGGGACTAGCCCATTCTAGGGTGGACAGGACTCCAATATTACAATCAAGTTTGCTTGATTGCTTGGTTGCCTACAAATGTACAAGTTTTAGTAAAAAGCTAATGACACTAAATTGCCCTAAAATGTGGTCTTCAGATTAAAATAAAAAATAATAATAATAAAAAAATATTAAAAATATATAATAAATAAAATGCAATTCCATTATTAAATCGGCAATAAATATAATATAAAATTCGATTAAATAATATAAATAAAGTTATATGAGAGAAAAGAAAGAAACAAAAGAAAAAAAGAAAGAAACAGTCATTAATATTTAATATTATGTTTTAAGTAATATAAGATTTAATATAAAAATACCTAGTCTAAAAGTATAATTCATTGTCAAAGTCAAATATTTTTTGGTAGTTAGGTCAATGTTAAAAAATACTTAACATATAAGTTTAAAAATATGGTAATAATTTGTGCACCTAAGTTTTATTATACTATTATTTCTAACATTTGATGTATGGTTAGTCTGTCATGATTCGATAACCATTTCTTTAATTTATTTTTGAATTCCCTAAATGTCAAATTCATTTTTATTTCCATATTGATCAGATTGTAAAATCTCGGCGCAATGAAAGAGTAATGTCTTTGACCAAATGATGTTTTCCTTCTGGGTATTATTAAGCTATTTTCTACAACTTGTCTCGTTGGTCGCCGGTTCTGAATTATTTCTAAATTTGAGTTATTGTCCAAAAATAGCCTTAAGAGGGAAGTTTTTAGAAAAAGTTGCCTACAATCAAGAACTTTAGCTTCCTTATACAGTTCATTAGTGGGACGGCGATATGGTCTACGTAGAATAATTTTTAATATAAATTTCTGCGCAATTTGCAATGGCTCTAGCAGGGTTTTACCACATCCACCCCATCCAATGATGCCGTAAGTAATAAGCGATTCACATTAATAAACAGTTTTTAGTGTTTTGGAATCCAGAATATTCCTCAGTTCTTTGAAAACATATCCAAGGATTCGCACCTTCGTAGCCACGTTATGTATATGAGAATCCCAACGGAGAAAGCAATCTAGAGTGATGCCTAGATATTTCCAAGATATTTCTCTTTGTAGAGGCTGACAGTTACAAGACTCTATGCTATCGCATTCGTGTATTACAATAGTTTTATTAGTAGTGGGTTGACCTCTGGTTGTTATACTAAATGGCATGTATTTGGTTTTACCAACATTAAGCGTCAACATAAAGTTTCCTAGCCAATTTTTAACAATTTCCATGCCCTCGTTTGCTTTCTCAAATGTGTAATCCCAGTTTGAACCCTTGAATAGTATAACGGTGTCATCGGCATATATGATGATTTTACCTACTGGTAACTGACATAGGTCATTTATGTAGACGAGGAATAAAATGGGTCCCAAAACGCTACCCTGTGGCACACCATACGTGAGATGCTGGCTTTTACTCTGGAGGCCCTGGATGGTGAGACTTTGTACCCTGTTGGATAGGTAACTATCAAACCATTTAAGACTTGTATAGTTAATTCCTACACTGCTCAGATAGTAAGGGGTTTTATTTAAATGACAGAAAATACACTCATAAAAAGCAATAATATGTTGTTAATTAATGTGATTCGTGGGTTTGCTCCTTATTGCAAATTGACTCTTTATTATAAGCAATATTCTTCTGACTTCTGAATGTCGTTTTTATTATACCCAATTGTATACCCAATTGTGAAAACCCACTTTCACAAAAGTAGTTGTCACGAAGGGCAAAATGTAATTTACCGCTTTGCGTGATAGCTTAGGATATTCTTCCTATACTGCTGCCCAAAAATCAATTGAAGGCATCTTTTTAAAATAAGCTTGAAGGGCAATAATTCCTGTCGCGCCATCATGTGCGACGCCAGCCAGTCAGCCGCCAATCTTGGCGCGATCGCGTAAATCTTGTCGCGAACCCCCTACAACTGGAGAACCCCTAGGGGTGTGCGTACCCTACTTTGAGAAACGCTGCTCTAGTGCAATCATGTTAATTAAACATGTCAGCAATGGCAATGTCACCTGGCATCTATATGTACTCAGAGTAGTCCAATCCGAAAAACTCTGATGGACTGGTCCCGGAAGCACCACACCCATTCCGCTCGATTACATGATCTTATCGCCATTATCCCAAAGTATAAATCGACACGTTTTAAGTAGAGTTGTCCCTACTGTTCGGTGATTGTAAAGAATCGACGGGGAGCGATATGACGGACAAGCAAACGCATTTCATTGACGGCCATACAAATTGGGGCTTTATTTATGAAATCAATATTATTTATTAATTGTTTTCCGTTTTAATTTGGTTCTATTGGTATAGCTTGGTTTTCGATATGAATAGGTAAAGGCTGAAGGCTGATTTTTCACAGGTGGCTAAAACAATCTCATTAAACCAACATAGCTCAGTCGAAAGTTGTGCACATAAATGCATATATTTACTTTTAAAACACGCATTTCCCAATTCAAACTGGGAAGTCCTTTGCTGATATGTAAGTAGCTGTTATTATATTTAATTCTACTTCAAAATATTATACCTAAAACGAATTTTTCAAAAGATTTTACAAATATAATATAATATGTAATATTAATAATAGTAAACAATTTCATTCTATATTGCTACCCAATAAAAACTCTTGTATTAAATATCATATAACCTTAGGTATACATTTCTTAAACAGGTATGAAGATTTCTGTGTCAAAAAATCAAAATCAAGGTATTATCTAAAATATTTCGAGCTGTCATCCTATATTTAGGAAATGGCATTCGCCGATTTATGCAATATCATTTATTCATTGTTTTTGCTTTAATGCGGCTCTATTGGAGATTTTATTTTGCATAAGGATAAGCTTTGTTTTTGAGATGGATTTAAATTAAATTTATTTTTCTAAAATCATTACAGATGTTAAAACTTACTCTATATATGAAAATATTTCAAAGTTAATAAATTACACTGATATTTAATAAACAATCAAGGAAATAACAATAATATTAATATAATAGCATCATTCGGTTTTACAGATTTTCAGTTTGCTACTTCATCGCACGAAAATAAATTTCCCATACTAATTAAAATAAAGTTTTAATATTAACGATCTAAAAATTAGTAGTTAAAAGTATTTAATTAATAATCAATTTGTACTATAATAATCATAAATATTATTTTAAAAAAATAATTAAATAAAAGGGTCTAAAATGGTCACTGGAATAATAAAATAACGAATAATAATAAAAGGTATTTAATTGTCAGAAATCATAAATAGCGAATAATAATAAAAGCAAATCAAAATAATGGATGAAAGGTGATCGTTCACCCGTGGTAAAGGGACTCCCATTCAACTTACTTAGCACGGTCAAATTTGTGCACATCCATACATACATCTCATTTAAAGTCAATGAAAACTCTAAATAGTTAATATATTAGTGCGTTTTATTTACGATCTGCACCAATTTCTAATGATTTATTGATAGTCGTAATTAATTTTATTTATCTACGATGTAAATTTTCGAAATTACCTTATTACCAACTTACGTTATTATTACTTTCCCTGTCCTTATGTTATTATTACCCTAATTACATTTTTCTATTATCAACGTGCTTATGTTATTTCTAACATAATCTGTTATGCAAGCGTTGTAAACTGTTCAAACAATAGTTAATCTGTTTTGTTTAATAAGTTTTTAAACATACTCGTATTATATATCTGTATCTGTAAGTTTACAATAAAATTAAAATAAAAAATAAATAAACTTAGACTATTCCGATCTACCGAGATACATTATCAGGAACCAAGATATTCCAGACAATAATTACTTTCCATATACTATGCCATTTAATTGCTGTGAAGAAAAAGCAATTTTTTAACCTCCGGCCAGTCGCAGTGATAATGTGATTCTTCGTGTCTGCTTCAGGTGCGGGCACATTGAGCAATTGTGGCCTTGTCTGGCAACAGAATACAATTATTGTTTCTTTTTGGTTGCACGGACACAAAGCAAATACATCTCGCATTAAGTTATTATTTCGGCGCCTAAAGGTTTCGCAATGTGGCAAAAAGATCGTATGCACACATGTGTCTAGAGTGCGTATCGCGATCGAGCGGAATGCGACGTTGCCAGTTAGATATTGAACGCTATTAAATAGACTTAATTGTCTGTGGTATATGTGGCATTATCTTAGATTGTGTGTGACTGAGATTGCTTATTATGATCAGCTGATAAAATCAGTTTTACACAAAGGTACCTTGGATATTAGTGGATACAAAAATGTGTTTTTTTAGTTTCTATTATTTGTAATATGAAATAATACTAAAAAACGCTTTATTCTTAGGAAAAGGCGAGCTTATTGCCTGCAGGCAATATTTTAGAGCTAACCTATACTATTGTATGAACATTATTTGCGAGTAGACTACATAACTTAACCTATATAAAGAGTATGTTATGTATAAAAGTAACTACTATTAAAAAAAATACATTTTGATATATGTATTGGATTTTTTTTTAGTATTTTAATTATTTTTAAAAAAATTATTTTGACTCTTTATATGGCCTAATTCTAACCATTTACGATTATTTACTTTATTTTGTTCAGTTATGATACTAAACTCATTAGATTTTCTATTATCTTTAAAATAGGTAAGATGCTCAAACTACTATCACGTAAATAGCTTTTAACCCCTCAAGCAGCGGGTGTAAATCTTGGCAGATACCTGTCATTTCTGAGAGTTGCACTTTAGAAAATATAGCACTTTAGAAAAACGATCATAAGAATGAAACTTCTTGATGGATTATGAAAAGAAAAAATGTACAATGATCGCATTGAAATTTAAAATATAAAACTTTAAAACCTCACTTTGTAAAACAATTAGATAATGAATAATTATTAGAAAGTTGGAGAATTGAAAATAACTAACTTATTTAGGGATATCGACGTTTTATATCAAAATACGAAACCCTATAGAGAAATTGTAAACACAATTTTGTGTACGTATTATGTGCTTTACCAAATCTATTAGTTCGTTTTATTTATTTTCGTATATATATCCGAAGAGAAGCTACATAATATCCGAACACAAGCACAGCTCCCAGCAATGACAGCACTCGACTAAGTGCCGCCAGAATACAAACTGAGAAATCATGACTGAATAATCGTAAAATACAGAATTTATCCGTCTTTCTTACACATATCTAACAGGGGGTGTTTACACTGTGATTTTGGTGTAAATTCAGTTCGTTGAGAGCGCGATTTGTCGCGCCGCGCTCGTACCTGTTTTGGGACGTTACTGAGCATTGACTACAATACATCGTACCCGATTCGGGACGTTACTATCTTAAGAGGCTAATAACTACCTATTACTTACAATACGTTTCATATACTATCTGTAGTACATAGCGGCACGTCCAAGAGCGGTAAATTTGCCAATTTATTTCGAATGTGATGTATGTGTCTTATTATTTCATTCGATCAACGGAAAATGGTGACCTAGCCGGGAATCAAACCCAGAACCTTACCTAATCAGGCGACTAAACCACTATCCCGCTATCTCGAATTTTAAGTGTGTTGACTTTTTATACCGACCGTCTAGATTATGATGTGTCTATCTTCCTGTCAAAAAAAATCCTGAAAAAATAATTAAGACGTATACCGAAAAATAACGACATTTGTGTCGACGCTCTGTTAAGATAGCGGTGTTTACGTCGTCCATATAGAACAGCGTTTCTCAACGTGGGGTACGCGAACCCCTAGCGGTTCGCCAGTTCATCGTAGGGGGTTCGCGACAAGATTCACGCGATCGCGACAAGATTGGCGACCGACTGACTGGATGGACGAAACACATGATGGCGTGACAGGAATTATTGCTGGAAATGTCCACAGATCCAACTCTCCAAGTTTATTTTAAAAATATGTCTTCAGCAGGATCCTAAGAATATCCCGAGCTCTCACGCAAAACGGTAAATTACCTATTGCCCTTCGTGACAACTACTTTGTGAGAGTGGGTTTTGACACCTAGGTATGATAAAAACGAAATTCAGAAATCCTTTTGATCCTGAATCAGAAATAATATTGAAATTGACCAAAATTGCTCATAGAAAAGACTCAATTGGCGACCAGAAGCAAACTCATCTATCACATTAATAAACAACATATTATTGCTTTTTATTACTGTATTTTCTGTTATTTAAATAAAAAACCCTTACCATCTGCTATAGCTACATTTTTGAAAAGGGGTTTGCACTTGTCTGGGAATTTTAATAGAGGTACGTGAGAATATAAGATTGAGGAACTCGGGATAGAATTAACCCTTCCTATTTGAGTTAACCATTTTTGCTTAGACGCTTACAAATGCTAAAATTGTATCTATCCAATATTGGTTAGGGCGCTCCGCGCTGCGTAAAATGCCAACTTTTTAAATATTTATTCATTATTATCTTAATTGTTTGACGAGATAAGCTTATAATATTATAAATTGCAAATTTCAATGTGATCATTTTACAGTTATTCTTTTTACGATCCGTATAGTAGTTAAAAAGTTATGGTCGTTTTTCTCAAGGCCATCGACTTCACGCGCAAAACTGTCCCGGGCAGAAGTGACGACTAAATTTTTACCCCGCGATAGGAGGGGTTAAGGGACTTCGACAACTGTCAGGATTGATAAGCTGGATAAGCCTCTTGTTGCATAATATTTATAAATTTCCACCCCCCTTAAATTCAATCCACGATTTCGCAACAGCCTTTAGGTCTATTCCTCAGAGAAACTCTCTGTAATTACTGGTGCACTTATAGCTAATGACGGCATCATTTGCTCCCACCATACACTCGTAGGTACGTACTTTGTTTCACCTTGTGATTGCTCGGGCAGTGAACGTACGAACGAAATACGGGTACGATGTTAGTCGAGGTGATCCGACGACACACGACGTGATTTACGAGACCCGCGAGCAGACGTGACTCCGAAATGGGGTTATGCAAAGAGCCATCATCAGGCCGAGTGACCATTTGCAGCTGTGGTAGGGTTACCATTCGGTATATTGTGGACATTTTCATTTATTAAATTAAATGTTATTAGAAATCGTTCATCGAAGCTGCACCTCGCTCCTTAATACCGGCTAGAAGTAATAGGAAAATCTTTAAGTTCTTATAGAGCAGGATCTTTGAGTTCAGCAGATCTTTAATATCTTTAGATCTTTAAGTTCAGCAGACCATAGAGTAGGATTTTTTAGTTCTATGTTGGACATGGAACGTGAAAATCGCGCCAATTCAAAAGAAGTGATTAATTGATTAATCTTCTATTAGTATTTTCAATATGACAATGTTCGTAATTTAAAATTATTTTCATAAAGATGTCAATTTTACGTTTGGTATATAGGTTTCAATACGTAATAATTACGCATTTCAATGGTCAGATGTCATAATAGATGGCATCTCTATCTATCTCTCCGTACTATTTTTGTGATGTAATCAGCCTATAGAAAAAGTAAGATAGATGGTGTTAATAATTGAACGGTATTATCGGTATCATTCATTATATTATCAGGTTTTTATAATCAATTAATACTTTATAAAAAAAACATGCGTTATCAATATTATTATAGATATCCAAATAAATTCCTAATACTATCATTACCACCTGCATTTCGCCGTCGCAGAAGATTGCCAGATCGTACTATGGATTAGAGGAATCTAATAGCATATGTAATCAATGGTAAAAGCCTATTTGCTGGGTGTCGTGCTTACTTGGGTCATGGGCGTCTCCTTGAACGCGCTGCAGCTTGCGTAAAAACAAAATATCACGTTACTTGGTTACCCTATTAAATGTCATTTGTTGTCAACATATATTATTATTAATGCTCTACGTCATTTGGGATATTACTTTTTATATGCTATATAAATTGCAAGTGCTATAAGACATGGATAGAGCAATCTTGGGATTCGCACTCGGACTTCTAGTGTGAAATAATAATAAATTATGAAGCGTCCTCTAAAACTTTGACAAAATAACATTTTTGTAACCTCCGTAGCGGTATTGGAACAGTGGTTCCAGTCAGATCACCAAAGCTAGGCAGCGTAGAGCATGGTCAGTACTTGGATAGAAGACCGCCTAAGTACTGACAAGTGATGTTATTATACTCGTAAAAACGGGCCGCCTGTAAGATAATTGTAACATTACAAATAATATAACAAATGACCTAACTTGTGACATAACATATCAAATGACACTAACAAATACAATAACATATAACAATACAATGACAATGAATGACAATAACAAATGACATAACATAACAAATAACATAACTTACATAACAAATAAATAATATGGCGTTCTACATAAGCATTAGCATTATAGCTGGTTTACGTTTACATCAGCATTGGCATTTTACATTTATATTAGCTGGTGGGCCTTTTCTGTAGAAAGGATTAAAAACAAATAACAAATAATTTGGGCAGAGGCATTTTATGTACATAGCCCCCAGGATCTTTAATATGCTAGATGAAGATTTAAAAATGTATGTGCCTAAGTCTTCTTCTTCTTTTAAAGCCATAATTGATTCCTGGCTAAAACATGACGCCCGGCAAAATATCCACAAATTAATATACCGAGACAGTTCCCATCATTAAATCTTATCCCTGACAATTCCTATTATTATTATTATTTTCGTTGACTATTTTTTTTTTATTACTATTACTTATTCATTAATTTTGGTGACTATTGTTTGATATTATTTGACATTTTATTTTATTAACACGATTATTTATTTTTTGTGTTTTTTTTCCTATTGTGATCATTAGTTAGTGATTATTAGTTATAATTTCTAATGGTGACGGGAATATATATATATATATATATATATATATATATATATATATATATATATATATATTATATATATATATATATATATATATATATATATATATATATATATATATATATATATATATATATATATATATACATATATATATATACATATATATATATATATATATATATATATATATATATATATATATATATATATATATATATATATATATATATATATATATATATATATATATATATATATATATATATATATATATATATATATATATATATATATATATATATATATATATATATATATATATATATATATATATATATATATATATATATATAAATATACATATATATATATATATATATATATATATATATATATATATATATATATATATATATATATATAATATATATATATATATATATATATATATATATATATATATAATAT
>OX155960.1:16181088-16319113 GCA_944548615.1 Micropterix aruncella
ATATATATATATATATATATATATATATATATATATATATATATATATATATATATATATATATATATATATATATATATATATATATATATATATATATATATATATATATATATATATATATATATATATATATATATATATATATATATATATATATATATATATATATATATATATATATATATATATATATATATATATATATATATATATATATATATATATATATATATATATATATATATAATATATATATTATATATATATATATATATATATATATATATATATATATATATATATATATATATATATATATATATATATATATATATATATATATATATATATATATATATATATATATATATATATATATATATATATATATATATATATATATATATATATATATATATATATATATATATATATATATATATATATATATATATATATATATATATATATATATATATATATATATATATATATATATATATATATATATATATATATATATATATATATATATATATATATATATATATATATATATATATATATATATATATATATATATATATATATATATATATATATATATATATATATATATATATATATATATATATATATATATATATATATATATATATATATATATATATATATATATATATATATATGTATATGTATATATATATATATATATATATATATATATAATATATATATATATATATATATATATATATATATATATATATATATATATATATATATATATATATATATATATATATATATATATATATATATATATATATATATATATATATATATATATATATATATATATATATATATATATATATATATATATATATATATATATATATATATATATATATATATATATATATATATATATATATATATATATATATATATATATATATATATATTTCTTTTCCTTTTTATTTTTTATTCAAATTGCCGAATATATGTGATTTAAAAACTAGAGAGCTAGCTGCTCTGGAACAAGTCTTGGCACTTAGTTGGGCAGCAGCAGTACTTAAATGCTAATGCTAATATCAGCCGTGTTCAATATTAATTTTAATTTTAATTATATATATTTTTTTTGTATTGATATAGTGATACTTATGCACTGTAAATAAATTGTTAAATTATTAAATAAATAAATAAATAAAAACGACACTATAATTAATATTTTCCTTTAAATAATATTAAATTATCTCTAGTGTAGGATATCATAAAGATGTTGTATTTAATCTTTATTTTAATTAACCAATTGTATTCATTTGTGTAATGCCATCGATGTTTTTTTACTAATGGATGTTAAGTAATAGACAATCAGGAGAGAATTTCCTTCTTTGTAACATTTCCGCATGACTGAATATCCATTGTCTCCGCTAACTGGACCAGAAATATTCTTAAGCAATGGAGGTAAATCCGCAACCGAACCCGCTTGCTATTTTTAATCTGCAATAGTTCACTCAATAGACATTGTAACATTACATTTTGGCTTTTAAGTTTGTCTGAATTGATATGACAGTATGATAAAACTAACAAAAGTATCATACCCCAAGGTTAGGGCTTCCAATATCGTATGCCTTTGTGGGATCACGGTATAGGCGTGATCAAAAAAAATCAATGACCATTTTTCTATAAAAGTGGTTATCAGTGAGTAGTTAAACATAGTATGCTTAAAGTAAAAATTTATTAGGAGAAAACAAGTACGGAAATTTACTTAACATTTTGGAAGTGATTTCGCAGGAAACAACATTCCCAAAGTGTCGTCGGCCAAACTACTTGGCCAACTATCTTATTGGCAAAATAATTGGCAGCGGAGAACGCCCGTTCAGCTTCTACTCTTGTAGGCACTATAGATTTTAGGGTGTTGTATGCTAGCGTTAGGTATCTACCCATCGATCCACCTGATTCATAAAGAGTCATCTCTTTCTTTATGATAGTTTCGTTAAGAGGAATTCGATCGAGCGATGGACAAATACTTGTCACGGCGGAGTTTAAAGTTTGCCTAGCTCTTCTTATAATGTCAGATTCGAGTAGCCGTGTTCTCTTCCGCGTTAGCAGCATCAGCACCTTGAGACTGGACATTATTTTCAGCCACAACAGAAAGAGGCACTTCGTCATTATTACCTTCCATGGAGGACGTTGAATTCAACTTCATTTTCTGGATTACTGCTTAATCACACCTTTTTTTTTACTCACACACATTTTTAATACACGGTTGTCTATTTTCATGACTATCATATTATCACTTTGATAATTATGATTATAGACATTGTGCTCTTTATTACCTAATTTTTTGGATTTCAAACCAATCATAAATCACTTAAATTAATGTATATAGTCACAACTATCACGATAGTAAATTTTCCTAAGAATTTTAGACTCAATGACGCATCTAAAGGTATGAGTGCCTACCTACTGGAGTAGAATAGATTGTATTGTATTGTATTGTATTGTAAACGCAATTGTATTGTGTACTTTCTCTCATAAACATTTCAGCTATCGTATCTGTGTTCTTGCTTGCTGACTCGTCAACGCATAATCACGAATTGAAAATATCGCAAAATGGTTGCTCTTCGCACGTTTACCAATGGGAATGGGGGAAAATATTAATTTTATTTTATTCATTTAATTTTGTTTGCACATCCTACTAAAGTCAAATATAAAAAACTACCAAACGGCTAATATAAATGACTATATTTAATGGTTGAGTACATACAGTACCTACACTGCTCTCTCGTGCAAAATATCGCTTGTCACCCCAAGACTTCCTGACAAGAAGAAAAGGTCTCCCCTTTCCCCGCGCGTTACCCCCCCCCCCCCCACCAGCACCCCGAGCCCCATCACCCTGCCCCCACCCCACCCACCGGTAACTTCCCAATCTAACCCCCCCCCCTCCCGCGCTTCCCCTTTCTATAATATTATTACCTTATAACTCGATTATTTTGTGTCTTTATTTTGTAATATAATTTCTGTATAATCTAGAATGTAAGCTGCTTTGATGTGTAAATTTGCGAATTTTCGTATTTAGTGGAAAATGAATTGTGTTTTTTTTAAATTATATTTTGTGATATTGAATGGCTTGACCTATGCAGAAAATATTTTTTTTAATATATCCAACTACAACTACCATAGTACAATAAAAGATTAATATATTCTATATTATTACTATTACTAAAATATGGTACCATGCTATAGTTCGTCTTAATTATGCATTTCTTAGCCAGAAAATGGAAATACTACATAACTTGAAGCCTTTACATATTATAATAAAGAATCTGAGATAATCGATCAATATTTTTTTATTGGATTTAATGAAATATTTTTTTGTATATCTTTTATTTGTTTTTTTCAGACCCTGATGGAAGATAAACCTTCTCAGTCATCATCATCAGAAAGCGACGACACATCATCATCCCAGGACTCTGGAGAGGCGAGTCCAGCATCCGATGACAGCGACGAGAGCGACGACTCAAGTGATGTCAACATCCCTTTTAATATCAAGCTCCCCATTCAGAGAGATCTCGATGATGTCGCCAGGGCTCTGCTCATGAATAGTAACCTCAGGTAAACCACCTTCTTCTTGTTATTCATGTGTCCTTTCGGCCACATTTTGGCTCTCTGAACGTTGCAGACTGCTGCTCGAAAGATTTACCTCGCAGTCTCAAACCATTGACGTAAATTTATAAGCTAGGACGCGCATCTTGTCCTGTCTCCTTCTACCACCTCTACTTGTATATGATTAGCCCAACATTTCGCTTTCCCGGCAATTATCAGTGGCAACGAGACGAGTATATAAGTCAACCGCTTTCCTTCGTGAGCTAGCGAGAAATTACACCACCCTTTATGAAGTGCTTGTATACAGATAAAAACATGACATGCATTTTTGTCAGTACGTTGCTGTTGTCATCTTAGATGTTGTCGGCTCTGTGCGGTCTCTCATTTTCTACTTACTCATTTTATGGTAAGCGTATTCACCGTGAGTTGTTAGTTACCGGCATCCTTGAAGGGGGTGAATCGATACAAGCAAAAAAGCAACTTTTAATAAAAACTTGTGGAAAAAACATTTTTTTTAATACATACTTAATAAATACATACAAAAAATTATATATTTTTCAAAAATAGTATAAAAAGCGTTGGGCCCGATACGCCATCTAGCGGTAGATTTACTATCGCGTATAGTGTTTATTAGCGATATTTTACCTACCCTTAAATAAACGCACCGACATCAACGCTCCTCAAACTTTTTTCAATAATTAAAATTTACAAAATTTGACAAAAAAAACAAAACTTCCAAAAAGAAATGTTTAATTTTACAATTTTTTTAAATCAAAACTTGGACACTTGCTCGTACTGGTTCACCCCCTTTAATGTTGCCGGTAACTAAAAACTCAACCTATATATGCTAAATACATTAAAGTATTTCATTTTCTTCTTAGATGATTTTTCCTATGTCCTCCTTTTTAACCCCAGAGAGTAAAGTACTATTAAGATGACTATTACATCAAAGACGACCTTAAAAATGAACGATTATCGGCTAGGGATGCGCGAGACGTGGCAAAAAATCGTCAAGAATGGAAGCGAATCGTAAATGGAGTACGAGATCCGGCGGCACCGACAGCAGCGTCTTGGCTGCGAGGGCGATAATAATAATAAAGTACTATTATCCCGCCTTAATTATAATTACCTGTGAGTTGTAACTTCATCATGACGTGCAGGAAATGATGTTTTTTTTCGTTTCGCATAGCTTTTTAAAATTTAATTTTAAAATTTATTTATTTAATTATTTCATTTTATAAGCAAATCAACATAACAACCTAGTCCGATTCGTTGAAATGCAATAAAAGCAAATATTAAAATTTGAATGATTGAAAGTACCTACATATACAACGTGTTTAAATAAGCATTTAATACAAATACAGGCCTTAAGATTAGAATAAACAAATTTACAGAAAACATAAACAATAAAAATAATAAAATTTTAGAAAAAATAAATTTTAAAAGAATAAAATTTTATTCAGACAAACTTAGCGCAATGCCCATACCTCGAAGAGACGTGGGCTCGATACAACGTGCATTCATTAATGGTTGATGAAACTGGACTCATTCATTAATGGTTGATCTACTTGAAGATTGGGATTCAAATGCAATAAAATGACGGAAAAGCCCAAACTACATTAATCATTCAAGTTTATAAGTAATAATGCTGCAGATGCTTTGCAAATAATCAGAATACTTCGAAGACCGCTGTAAATAAATGATCACATACCTTTGTAGAATAATGAAAATGTATATTCTAATTCATTAAAAAATGACGAATTCAGCCGTACCGACCATAAAAACCCATGTCTTTAAAATGTTAATCGTATCGGCGGACACATAAAGCGTAACGAAAGTGGAGCTTGGGTTTAGAAATAGAAGTGATAATAACTATACTTCCTACTTTCTGCATATATGTATTTATGTCCTGCATATTTCTTACAACATTTTGTAAATGTCATAGAACTCTGGAGAACACGCCCGTCGCTTTTTGCTGTACGTCTTATAATCATTGTAAAGTTAATTATGGACTTTAAAAAAAAAAAAACCTATGTGACGAGTCTGTCTCTCCCTCCCATCGCACGAGCATAGCTGAAACTATAATTCATAGAGAATAATGGTAGATAGCAAACGATTCGGTATGGTTTGAAACAGCTGTTTTGTATTTTTTATTTTAATATTAATTAGGAAATATACAGTTGTTTCAATACAGTAGATACAAGTAATTGAATTCGAAGAACAAAAGTAATAACATGACTCACGTTTTTATTGTCTTTTAATTATTTACTTTAAAATATATTTCTTTAATTAATTCAATGTTGAACAAAAGTAACGCTGGTCTGGTTAATACATTACTACTTCTATGACTGCAACTAATAATAAGTAATTGTCAGTAGTTCTTAGCATTAATTGTTGGGTCAATCTTTTCTAGGTCAAGAATGGGCTGTGTTGTTGAACGTCATCGCGCCGAGGAGTTCGGTCTACCTGCTATGGGTCCTTTGGCTGTATTACTCGGAGGAATGGACCCTCGCAGGAGAACTACTGGAGAACGCATCGCCATCATCTGTGAGAGCGGAGACGAACCCAGGTAAGTTATTCTAGCGAATAGACGTCAACCAAACATCGGGAGGCAACTGACTAAATACATATGAAAACTTTGAATAGAAGACTTTATTTGATTTAGTTAATTATTACCCCACTAGTATAGGTATATAAATAAAAACGGAGCTTCGATGAAATTATTTCACCGGGTTCGAGTGCAAATTAATTATTTTCAAATTATTTATTTATTGAGTTCAAATTATGAGTACATTCAATATACAAAAGTCTTAACCTAACTAGGCTGCCGCCAGTTCCAATGTAGACAATTTATTTTAGTTATCCTAAGAAATTTATAATATTATATTTATATAAATAAACAAAATCATACTTAATGTAACAGAAATACCTTAATTACCTAATAAAAATTCGTAAGAAAATGTCATGAAAATTGTCAATATTATTTTATTTTAAAACATGATAAAAATTAATATATATTTATATATGTATTAAATAATATGTATTAATAATATACAAAATAAATTCACAAAAATTAAAATAAAATTACATTTAGAAATCATCAATTTATATTACTACATACATATACTATTATGTTTTTATTATAAAGATTATAGAGATTCAATTATTTAATAATGTTTTCAATATCTGCATATGTACAATTTAAGAGGTAGGCACTCAAACTATTTTTAAATTTATATGATGTTTTAATGTCTTTAATGTTAGGTGGAAGGCAATATAATGTGCAATATAATATTATTATTTCACTTCTAGGGGATAAGCGGTGTACTAAAAATGACCGGCTGTGGTAGGTTTAGATCAGCTGTCTTGTCGCATGCGCCCATTTACTTGTACCAGCCAATAATTCCCTCTTCGAAACCCCAACATTAGAAATGAGAAAATTCGAGTTCGATTCGATAACAATGAGTTCATTGATTTTTCTAAAGTGACAAAGATCTTTAAAGAGGTGAAACAGAGATTTGGCTGGCGAGTTAAGAACATTAATTGCCACCGCGTGAAGGTGTTCAGTAAAGCCTTTCCGGGAGCATGCATTGGAAAGATCTTAGTAATTATTTAATTTGTGCTCATTTTTGGCGACATTTGATTTCCATGAAATTGGTAATTCTACAATAACGCGATATAAGGTAATGGGTTATACCTGGATGAATGGCTGTGCATCCAAGACTTCCAGGAAAATTATACTGCTTAGAGACCGAATCGACCTCCAAACACCAGTTTGAAGCTTTCTTGATCATTATAAAGGGTTTGGGAGTGAAATGATTTTTTCCTTTAAAGCAATCCCCAACAAACTATTATAATATATTGTTAAAACAAGCCCCTAAGGGTCTAATTATCTCGCGAATAACAGCAAGGACTTTATCATGGTAGTAAGTGTACCTAGATCTAAGGCCGACTAGCAGCCAGCTAAAATATTTCTATCTGTGTAAGGGGTATTGCTATAGAGGGTACATGATGTATGGCTATAATTTGATGTACTTCCGTCTTGATGTACTTCCAGAGGAATGACAGGACGCGTCTATTAAACTTCGGGACCACGGACATGATAATAGAAATCGATACAGACAACCAGTTAAAAATGAACACGACGTACGGACAAAGACATTATACATTTCTAGCTCCGAAGCTTTACAATAAACTGACAATGGATGTACAAACGACCGACGTACCTTACGCTACGTTTAGAAGAGTGGTGGCAACTTGGCTTTTTAATAAATCTAGGGAAGACTGTGAAGAATTATTGAGGTCTCGAGTGTGCTCATTATAACTCTATTTTATATACTATCATATTATATGTATGAATTAAATATAATATTAATATATATATATATATATATATATATATATATATATATATATATATATATATATATATATATATATATATATATATATATATATATATATATATATATATATATATATATATATATATATATATATATATATATATATATATATATATATATATATATATATATATATATATATATATATATATATATATATATATATATATGTTAGAGAATATGATATTTATATATAATATATAATATTATTTATATATGGTATATATCATATTTATATGTGTTTGTATCTAATATACGTCATCATGTGTCACCATTCCTTGCGAAAGCTTCCATGTTGAATATGAGTAAAAGAAGGCAACTCCATCTTGCGACCCTTGTACTCAAGGTAGTACGCAATAAACAGCCGCGATATATTTACTCGATTATGACGTGGTCCCGTAACCGGCATGTCCATTCAACACGGGCACGTGAACAACTTGCTATAATACCCAAGCACAAAACTACACATTTCCAGTGCAGCTTTTCGTATTATTCTGCGGTTGTATGGAATCAGTTGGGAATGGCTTTGCGATCGAAATCAATTGCAGTATTTAAGGACCACTTTAAAAGTTTATTATTAAAGGAAGATATTTAGATGTCATAATTTGATTTTATTTTAAAATAACTATTGCAATTGGATTATTACTATTGTCTTCGTTTATTTATTAATTTGCAACCTGATTATTTAATGTAAAATATTTTGATTTTGATTATTTTTGATTTATTATATGTAGATTATTAAATTTATGTAATTACGTTATTTTCTTTTAATATCATTTGATGTTAAATATCTTGATTTTGATTATTTCGGTTTGTGTATTTATTTGATTATGATTATTTGGATTGATTTGATTAAGATTTATTTGATTTGGTTTTTTTTTATTTTAAAAATCATATACCTATGTATCAATAATTAATAGGTGTGTCCTGAAAACCAGGATAAGAGATATCCTGAGGATACCCCTAATTTGCAGCGTTTGTAGCTTTATTTCATAGTCTTTGTCTATTTATAGTTTTAATTTTTAATCTGTGTGTTCTTGTTTTTTTTTTGTATATGTTTTTTATAACAGCTGCAAATAAATAAATAAATAAATAAATAAATATAATAAATAATTATAATTTTATATAACTTAGTAGATTGTCATAAATTTTAATTTAGTTTGTATAATTTTATTGATGTTTTTAATTTAAACTTTAATTTTTAAATTGTATTAACGTATTAGATAAGACTTGCCCTCTCGTCTCAAAATAATATACCGATGTTAGTACCACCTCAACACAGGTTCTACCTAGTGAGGTGGTAAACCGATATGTCAAAAAGATGAATTTCCTTTCTAACCTAGGTATAATATGTACACTTATTATAAAATGTTTTTGTGTTAGGATAAGAATTTTCTTTATGTAAATTGTAACTTGAAGGAAATAAATAAAATAAAAATAAATAAAAATAAATAATTAAATTTTCTATAGATGGGACATGAGATGGCTATCTTCTAAGTAGCTTCAGCGAGATAGGTTACTAGTATCTGTAAGTGTATGTTGAAAGCCATTTAAATAAAATTTCAGCCTCTTTGGAGCCTAGTATTAGAATATTATATTTTAGTAGATTGGAGGGGGAAAGCAAAATTTTCCAACTGTGTCCAGTCGATCTGGCATTAAAGACCAACAGCATGAGCCATACTGGTGCTATAATAATCTCCTCGCAAGAGTGATATCTTCAGATCCAAATCTATAATTTTAGTACTGCCATATCGTAGACTAGCGCTTTTATGGATATATCCAGCTAGATATTTTTACGGAAGTCTATGCGAGCTTTACTACAGCCACTTACATACATACTTTGTGTCTCAAAATTGTCGGAGCCTTAGAATTAGACAGAATCGAGATTTTTGGTATTCTAGAGTTGACAGAGCAGCGATGGCAGTTTTAGAGCTAGACCAAAGTTGTTTTTGGACTTGGAGAGAGTGGAGAGTTCTGCCGGTTTGGCTAGAGACAGCCAGGATTGAACTAGCGGTCACCACCGCATCGAGCTGGGTTAGTTTGATTTTGATGAAAGTGACAAATGAAAAATGAGAAAATAAATGATAATAACATATGACAAATGAGGCACTGAAAAACTTAGATGCAAAGCATGACAAATAAAATTTATACATTGATCTACGAACATACCATTTGCATAATAACAGTATCTAAAGCAGTGTATCATCAAAATAACTATATATTCCCGTTGCAACGAATACCGATACAACGAAAAATGCCTTTATTAGGAAAGTCATGGAAATTCCCATCTAAACAGCAATTGTAACAATGTTAAATAATTATCAATATAATTAAATGATCAATTTTAGAAAATCCTGATATAACGAACAATTTGTACAGGCAAAATACGTTTTCCTATCATGGTTCTTTCAACTGATAACAAGCATGCAGGTTCTTTAGATCCAATGAATTCCGTTGTAGTCGGGCTGAAACCAGTTGCCAAAATAAAGACTGATTTTCTAAGAAACTAGCAGTAGCTGATCAAATTTTATTTTACGTCGTACTATATGTAGTTTTCCTTCACAACAAAAGCCAAATTTACTTGTTTAAACTTTCGTATTTTTATTCGAAATAGAGAAATTTCGTTACAACCAAATTTCCTTTATAACGAAAAAAAATTACGGCCCGTAATATATATTATTATGTATATGTTTATATGAATGAAATTTTGAACTGAGTTTTCTTCGGCGGTACTTTCCAGGGGTGAAACTCGTAGAATACGTCAGAAAATAATATAATATTTGTCGGCATACCGCAGAAACTGACTAAGGCCACAAAATTGAAATTTCACTTTATTTGCCTTTAAAATAGTCCTATACATAATATGAGATAATGTCTAAGTCCAAATATATTAGCGGAAAGGCCTAATTTCGACTATTTTTGCACTTAGACATTATCTCATATCATGTATGTGTTGTCCAGTCAAATGGTTGACTGTAAGATATCGCTATCGCGATAAGTCCGCCATTTGTGCATAAATTGACTTTTTTATAAAACCAGTGTAATATTCAATATAGCACAATAAAGTTATTCTATTCTACATATGTATAGGACAGGACTACTATAAGGCACTTGGGAAATTAAGTGAAACCTCAATTTTATGGACTTAGTCAGTTTCTGCTGTATGCCGACGAATATAAAATATAATGTACTATTACTGTCCTTTGACGTTCAGTATATGTATGTTATGTATTTATGTTGAGTAACATAAATGATTCTGATTCCACGATAAAATATTAATTTAATTATGTAACTAATTAAAAAATATTTTGTCTGAATTCACATTTTATTTTAATCTAGGTGTTATTTTATATAAGGCTAATAATATATTATATTTATTTAACAGCAGACCGGCACCAGAACCACAGCACCCGCAAATGGTAATGATGCCGTTCCCAGGTTCGATGCGGTACCCCGGTCCTACAGCTCCTGAGTTCAGAGGAATGCATCCAGCTGCACCACAGCCTGCCCTGCAGCCACCACCAGCACCACAGCAGCACCAGATCGAGGTAAGTTTCCAATTGTTGATACTGCGATGACTGCTTTTACTCAGACTGTATACTGCGGCTGTCGGGTGTATGTGATGTTATTAATCATTATTCTTCGGACTTTTAAACTTAAACAAGTTCATTTAAAGAACATCTAGGATTAGGCTTAGAATATCTAGGATAAGTTCAGTGTCGTGCGTCGACGCATGATGGAACGTTCAGATTTCAAGCGGCTACGCGTGGTGCGCCGCGAGTCGACCGCTCGCGCTGTTTCAGTCTGTTTCGCTGAAGCATACCACTCTTAGAGCCGGTCCACACGATGCGGTGCGGCGCCGCACCGCAAAGATTTCGCCGTATGGGCGTACACACATGCGGTGCACAGTGCCGCGCCGCAACGTTACTATGACGCAGCAGTGGGCGAAGAGTGTTGTATTTAATTGTACGTAAAACTTGTGAAATGAGGTAGTCAATACCAATATCTTCTTCGTTGGTACTAATTTTAAACACTTACGATTAAAAATTAACAAAAATACGTGAAAACAAATGAAACAAGTACAACGGGCGAACCCGTCACCTCAGAAAGTTTTAACGAAATAGTCGTTCTATCTCCAGTGAAGTGAGCGCAGAAGACTAAAGACAAAACAATCCACCGTCAAGCTCCGCGACATGCCCGTAAGAGGCCAACGCCTTATTCGCGAGATAGCCAGGATTGTTACCCAGCGGGCATACACTCACACCTTTACTTCCAGTTGCGACCCGATTACTCCGGTCTCTCGACTGATTACGAGTTCGAAGTCGCTTGCGCTGTCCTCTCCCTTACGTAGCGTCGAAACGTTGTTAACCGGTTCTATCGCGGACCATGGCATATTGTGCCCGGCTCTTCACCCGGTATCGGGTAGCCGATGGCCGTTTCAAGAGCAGTCGCCGTAAGTTCAGCAACCACCCCCGCTCTATAGGAAACAGTACAGCTTCCAGACTCCCCCGACTGTTAGTCACAATGCACAATCGATTGGCTTACGCCGCACGGTGTGCAGACCATCCAGGAGCGTCCAAAGATTGACTCTTAGGGAAAACTAGCCCTAAGGTCAGAGTCCTACCCGGGATCTCGCTTCATGCGTGGAGGCCGCCGGATGGGTGTTGACCCGTGAGTGTGACCGACCCTGAACAATACAAGCGAAACCAATAATTTTTCGTAAAAGCGATTTTTCATACAAGCGAAACCAATAATTTTTAAATTGTTCCACATTTAAGAAAATACCATAAATAAAATAAAAACGAATTTACCGCGTGAAGTTTGTAACACTCGATGTTTCGGCGATGTTGCAACCGCCGTTGTCCAGGGTAGACTCAGACCAGTCTACCATGGACAACGGCAGTTGCAACATCGCCGAAACGTCGGACGTTTAAAACTTCACGGGGTAAATTCGTTTTTATTTAATTTACATGGTGAGTTTTTCATTAGTGGCATCCTTGTAGTGGGTGAATCAGTACGAGCAAGTAAGCAACTTTTGATATTAAATTATTAAAACAAATTAAAACTGTATTAGAAGCGTATTTTGGTTTTCATTAATTAATCTCGAATAAAATGTAATTTTACAAAGCGCGTGATAATTTCTTTGGAATTGAAGATGTATTTAAAATACGCTCCTCCCGCAATAGGTTGGACTTGATAAAGTACACCGGAAGTAACAACTTTTCTTTTAACATGACAGGAAAAAAATAATGATTTATAGTTTCTCAGGGATATCTTTTATTGGGCTTCTCGTGCATAATTGATTTGTCTTTGTATCTTATGACGTAGCGTGTCCGTATGACCGGCTTCCGGACTATGATGTTACGTTTTATATTCTTTCGTAATTATGACTAGAAAAAAATATCCACAAATATTAAAAAATAATTATTTCGTTTCTTCAATTAGAATTTTTGTTTTAATTCGATTTTTACTAATATCTGGTTAATTCAAGAAATTCAAAATGTTGTCTCCCTACAAGCCTAGTTCCGGAAAATACTGTACCTAATATTTAGTTGCAAACAGGTTTCTGATTTTATACTGTATAAAACGAATCAGAGAAATACGATTTAATAATATCGAAAATCTATGCGAATTTCGTAGAAATTGCGATATTTTTTTTTTGTATGTAATATGTTTCTGTATACAGCCTTTTGTATGTTTCTGTATGTAACCTACCCAAAATTGCAAATTTTAATGTTCATTTGTCCAATTAGAAGATTAGGAAGAAAATTATTTAAAAAAAACAAAAAATATGCCATTTTCTTGGGACCTCGCAGTTAAAGTTCTTCTTTAGATACGTTTTTGATA
Source organism: Micropterix aruncella (assembly GCA_944548615.1). Lineage (NCBI taxonomy): Eukaryota > Metazoa > Arthropoda > Insecta > Lepidoptera > Micropterigidae > Micropterix > Micropterix aruncella. The sequence goes on from OX155960.1 coordinate 16,194,960, forward strand.
ATAACGAATAAACAGGCAAAAAAAAAATCTTTGCAAGCAACTTGTGTTTTAGCGGTATTTTTTCAGGACGAAGCCGCTAATAGGTTTCTTATCATAGAAATACAAATACATTCTTACTGTCAAAGAAATACAACGAACGAAGCTGAATTGTGAGATTTTGATATTTCTGTCACTAAAAAAATAAAAATATATCGTAATTTCCGTGTAAATTCGCTTATATTTTTCACTATCGTAACCATATATATTTAACATACAATATACGACATATTTTTAACTAAATAAATACTACATATATTGAGGAATAATAGTATTTCAACTTCTTTTTATGCAAAAATCCTATACACATATAACATATACGTAGACACAATCTTTCGCCTTAAGCACAGCGCCACCTGTGAATAATGACTAAAACTTGTTGCTTTAAGAAGATTGACGAGGTAATAATGTACGTATGTAAATGCTGCGAAGAGGTTCGGGTTGATTACGCTAGGTGGCGTTTGAATGAGTGAACATTGCGGTGGAAATTGAAATTTCAGAATTGATTAAAGGAATAAAATATCATCAGGGATTGAGGTCGACAGAATAAGATATTATCCTTATTAAGGGATACATTCCGCAGAACTCTCTGACATGCCCTTATTTCCTTTTTTTTTAAACTGAACTCATGTTCCAGAGATTCGAGTGGGACTTATATGACTGATAGGGCTGTATTTGACTAAATTCTAACATCCCGTATTAATTTCATTACGAGTTGATAATGCGATAGCTAATAGGCATATTCATATTCGTTTTATTGATATAATCCTATACCAGTCATAATAAAGATAGACAATTTTAAGCTATTGCATAGCTTTTATCGCGGGCCTAGGCCAGCGCGGCGACCGAATGAAAAAATTTCTTAACGAAAATTAATGATTTTAAACTGCTAATTACGTCTAAACGAGTAGTGCTTACGATTTGAAAAAAATATATGATAAACAAGATCATTTTCCTAATATTCTTAGCTTTGAATATTTTAGACTTTGTTTATATTACATAGTGTAATTAATTTGTGAAATTAGGTCTAACCGAACACAAAAACGACTACTACGCAAATACTATCTGGCGTATTATTATGAAACCTGCACCATTTTAAAGATAATTAAATTATCTATCTTCTTATCTACGATTTTTGTCGAATAATCCGGTTTTTTTGCTTTATCGAATAAAAAATTCGAGCGCGGCGCTCTATCGGAAGACGTTTAAATTATTCCGAATCATTTGCTACCGCAGCCGCAAATGATTCGGAATAATTTCAACGTTTTCCGATAGAGTGCAGTTATCTGATATCAAAAAAAATAAAATAAATAAATAATTATAATTGCATAAGTTGTTAAAAAATGCTATGCAATAGCTTTACCGCGGCAGATATATTTTTTTTTTTGTAAATTTAACATGAAAACCTAAGAAATGTTAGAAAACATCAAATAATTAAATTGAAAGAAAAACGCAAGGAAGATATTTAAATACATTACACAAAAAGCAATAACACTATTGATTTCAGTCATCACACGACTGATATTCCTCTAGTGAGTGAAATTGCCTTATTTGTGGGACAATTCTTAATAAGGCGGCTCTAAAACACGCCAAGTGATTGCGATTGTCTCTCTATGCTAGCCTCTCTGACTTGTATAATGCATGACTCACCGAAAGTAGCTTGCTTCAGGATCTTGTTGGATAGTGGTGATGTACACCATTCACTTCAAATTCGGCAAGATTTCTGTAAACGTTACAGCGCTACTTCCGTTATATAGATGGACGGCAGCGTCATTACGCAGAGATTCCTTAACTAGGTTTTGCGGGCGCTATCAAGCGGCACACGCGCTATTGTGTGAACCGTACTATTCTGCACAATAAAAGCTCTCTGCCTCATGCCTGTCGGCTGCACACTCCCATAACTCCGCGCCATATTATGTTGGCAGCGAATGAATATATTATGCAAATTTGTAAGAACCTCGCTCGTTTCGTAAGGACCAATAAACTCGCAATTTGGATTAAGTATGAGTTTTTTAATTGACTTTTAAGGCATATCTACTCCTACCTTGACTAAAAGAAATGCATATTGCGGAAAAGTAATTTCTGTCGTTCCTCGTATTTTACGTGGATTAATGGCCATGAAGTTCTGCAACGTCCCTATGTAATTATACCTGCGCCACGAGACACCCTACCTACCTAGACGTCAATCCTGCATCACACATTCTTGCAGACTCTCAGAGTCGATCGATCGAAGTCTAGCAATATTGGGGTAGATCGCCAGCAATTCAAGTTTGAGCACCCCTGTGCTATTGTCTCTCCGACTTGGATAATGCATGACTTACTGTACGTAGCTTGCTTCGGGATCTTGTTGGATAGTGGTGATGCACACCATTCGATTCAAATTCGGCGAGATTTCTGCGAACGTACAGCGCTACGGAACCGCTTCTTAATAATCACCCTGGACAGGGCCTTTTGGAACCTTATTAAGTGAATCCAGGATAGTGTTGTCCGCTTCTCTCCATCATATTAGTCCGTACCGTGCAAGTGTCGATTTTAAGATAGATGGGATTAATAAAGGGTTTCCTGTTTGAAGACCCCCCCTCCCCTCCTTTCCAAAAAACTACTTTTTTTTTACTTTCCCGACATGTAAAGTATTGTGAACACACTTTTTTTTTCGAGATGAAGCCGGATATATACGAATATATATATCCCCCTTCCCTCCCCTCGAGAAGATTAATACCATTTCCAGACTGAAGTCTCTCTGTGAGTCTTTGTGTCTCTGGGTCTGTGTGTATTCCTCCAAGATAGCGCCTAAACGCTTTATCCAATTGAGCTGAAGTTGGCATTTGTGCATCATTTGCTCATAGTAAGTTAAAAAGATTGTGAGAAGAGAGTAATCCCGCAACTTCCCTTAAAGTTGCGGGTGGCCAGTGCCATATGTTGCCGCGTACCTATGTCACTGCACACTGTTACCCATATACCGCGGCTGTGGTTCGTGTCTTCTCTTAGACGCTGACCTGCGCCTATAAGCTTTTTCACCATGGATTTCCGCTAGGTGGCGTAACGCTACAAAGCAAATGTTTCGATTTTGCTCGGATTAAAATAAAATGTTATTTATGGTTAAAAATTCCAGTTTCGTTAACTAATATAACGCATCTTCCAACATGCCTATGGAAGTTACTGTGATTCTGGAAAGTCTTGCCGGGAAATTCGTGGGATAACACAACCGACTTTCAAAAACAATAGATAGAGGCTTCACTGTATAGCGATACCATACCGGCGACTGCACCAACCTTGGACATTGCAAATAGCGCGTCGACTCGGCATCCGACTTTTTTAATCGGTTAGCGATTACGATCCTACCGCCCATCCTACCGTACCCACTTATTCGCGTGCCGCGTCGGGCGATTTCGTTTCAATCGACGCGCACTAAAAAACACTCGTTACTCGTCATTTCCAATCAACCGTTTAATATATTCCAGCTAGTGCCAGAGTACAGGCAAAAGCGCACAACTTGATCTTGTAATTAATTCAGACAGCTATGAAAGTGCGAGGATTTATGTTTCAACTTATACGTGATTTTTAATATTGTCTTCGTCGAATAAGTGCAAGAATATCAGACTTACAACCATTGATTACACATGTTTGGGAGATGTCGACTACAACGTGGGAACCCGTCACCTTTGGTAGTTTTAACGATAATGATCGTCCTGTCTCCCGTGAGGTGAGCGCAGACTTTGGGACGATAGAAATCTACCGTCCAGCAAAGCCACGAACTCACCAGAGGCCGACGCCTTACGGCGAGGCACTATACTATCCGCATTACAAAGTGGCGAGTCAGGTAATTTACTATCGAAATCGTGCTATCTCTTTCGCACTTGCACGGCCTTATCGAGCGATACCTGTAACCGTAGTGTAGGCATTTTTACGCATTCAAAAGGAATGTCGATAAAGTAATGAAACGAGGGAAATAAATAATATTTCAGTATGTATTGTTTCATTACGATAAATATTAAATAAGTTAAAAATATAAATATTGATATTGAATTATTAAAATAAAAATATAAAAGTATCAAATTTATAATAGTTGATAATAAAATAATTGTTATACAAAAAGAATTAAAACTAAACAAAGAAAGTCAGCAAGCTATTCATATTCGTCTTCACTGTCACTATCGTCTTGTAGATTAATAACATGACAATGGGTGTCAATTATATGTGATTTGGCCAGGTCTTCGTTCTGGAGATTTTTGAATTCGATTCCAAATTCGATCTAGAGTTCGTTCGCTCGTTCCACAAACTAATGCTGCTAACTTTCTTGGTTATTGAAAATCAATTTTCCTTATGACATCAGGGTCTTCTTTCATCTTATGCAACCACTTATAAATGTTGAGAATGACATGCCGGCTTTGCTGGTTAACATCACTTCTTAACTTGGTCAAATTAGTTTTGTAAAAATCTTTCATCATGATGTAGATTCACAAATAGAGTTCGTATAACGAATAAGTTATGCTCTTTGAGATTAGGCCTTTTATAGCAGAATATTTTGTTATCAATAATGCCTAATGACCTACACAGTACGCACAATAATTAAAGTAGACGAAAACTAATTTGGCAAAAGCGTCGTTAAAATGTCATAAAATGTCGAAATCGAACTGTTACGGTTACCACAATTAATAGTCCTAATCGGTTAGCTACTTACCACCTATTACGTTATTTACTCACCGCTTTTGGCTAAATCTAGGAATTTTATCTATCTATCTAATTTTAGCAGGTAAAAGTCTTTTCATTTTTCGGATTAATATATAGCCTATGACACTCACAAATAATGTGGCTTTCTATTGGTAAAAGAATTTTCAAAATCGGTTCAGTAGATCCAGAGATTACTTCCTACAACGTCACAAACTTTACCTCTTTATATTATTAGTATAGAAGGATAGATTACGATACGGTCGCGGTTCCATACCTATGTCGTATTATCTCTTTAACTATTTATGCAGTAAAAGGGAAATGTCTTTTGTTTTACACACTTGAGACGATAAATTTACTTATTTTGATAAGAATTCATAATTAATAAAATGTAAAAGTTAGACATATGCTGTCGCTGACTTTTTTGTAGGCATTATCAACCTCTACAACTTTTCTCTAGAACTTAATCATATATCTCTCATCGTTAAGGCAGTGTTAGTTAGAAACGTTAATTCGACCGCTTATTCTCCGACTTACTTTGCAAATCTGACTACCACGAAAAAGTCTTTTCATTTTTCGGATTAATATATAACTTATGACACTCACAAATAATGTGGCTTTCCATTGGTAAAAGAATTTTCAAAATCGGTTTAGTAGATCCATAGATTACATCCTACAATATCACAAACTTTACCTCTATATAATATTAGTATAGATAAATATTTTATCGACATGGTACCATTCCTATGTTAACTGTCTCTAATTGCCCCAGTCGCCAGTTTGTACTGCGGATACTATAGGAAGGTAACCCAGAAGAGCTACCTCGCTTTAGCAGGATATCCCCGTCTGGAATTAACCTTCAGTATACCTCCGTCCTCCTGTCTGGTTATGGGACCGAAGTCGCTTGCTTGGCCTCTACCTGTTGTATTACAGCTATATGTTGTATTACAGTATAGACACACACTAACTCGAATTGTAAATTTGTCGAAAACATGACTCCATACTTGAGTACTTTGTAAAAGTATGCATATGTATATTTTTAGGAAAGTAATATGCAATAAATCGCCTATATTCTGGCAAAAGTCAGACGCAGAGAGACGCCGTGCACTATGGTCGCAGACCCGTTTCCTAAGCAGAGAGTAGTATTTTTATATAACATATACGACTTAGCATACCTACATAATTACTATAAATGATATAACGAATATAATTACTCTGTCGTACTACGCAAAACGACGTACATATGTACTTATATAACTTTTTTTTATCATTAAATCAAAATATAAACCAATGTTTTTCCATCTGCGCTGACAATGGCTTCAACGTGCTGTGTCGTTGCCACCTATTCCATATTATAATCTATAACCTTGGATGCTGCAAAAACCGAGTCGATTCATTATACTACTGTTAATCGCTTCGCAATTAAGATTAGGACTTTTAGTCCAGTCTGTATAATAATCACTATATTTTTTTATTATCTGATATAGAAATTTCATGTATATACGATATTTTTACTGCCTCTCGAGATGGTTCGAAAGTACAGTACTTCTGGACGTACCGTCAGAAGTCCTAGGATGAATGAATCAGTAATATTTTTATTTAATAAAAATTATACTCATAATAAAACTCTTTATTGTCACTGGCATATTACGTTACTTTAAAAATAAGTGTCTGAATATATCCATTTTGTCACATCATTTATATACTATATTTTTCTGCATATTTTTCATAACATATCAAATATTTTTAAATATAACTTTAAACATTTTAAACTTTAGACGTATCTAAACATCTAATTATCCGTAAAACATTTGTAGTTGAAACATTTATAAGTTAATTTTCTATCATTGATTATATAGAGTATTAGATTGCTCAATGCCGTATTACGTTTTGGCAACCATTCTGCGCCGGCGACATGCAAGTGGCTCTGATAGCATTGTCCAGTTAAACGTATTGAAATTTATATAGCCGTCTATAATAACATTGATAATTATGAATGGTTTTTATAAAGGACTGATTGATTATAAAAACTTATTATTTTACCAATGATAACAATAATAACATTCAAATACACTACAGTTACAGTTACATCACACTACACTTTTTTACAATTACAGTTACAATAACACTACAGTTACAGTTACATCACACTACACTACACTACAGTTACATCACACTACACTCACATTACAGTGTTTATTATTATTAGTTATTTTTTAATATTAATAGTCCTAGAATATTTTTTAAATTAAGTAGTCTAAAGTATGCACAAGCCACTGTCTACTTTGTACGCTTGCCTTAGTAAGGGCCTAGGCCTAGTTAGGCGGCGTTGATTTGAAAAAAATATGGTATGCGGTGTTTGCTACTATTGACATTTAAGCCTCTAGTGTTAATGTTACTATGTACTGCAGTGAAAAATGTGATTTTCTTTAATAAATAAATAAATGAAAAAAATAAATATTTTTGCCATTTATCGCATTTTTATACAGACTGGTTATTTAGCAGGAATAATACAGAGATATTAGAATGACGTATATTAGTATACTTGAGCATTAAAGCGCGTAATTATTACGTATTAAAACCTGAATACCAAATAAAATATTTTCATTTTTATGTAAATAATATTAAAATAAGATGAGCTATGATTTAAAAATTCGTTAGGTATTGTTATTTTACTTCGAGATAGCATACCTTATATGCATGTTTAAAGCACTGTCTACAGTGATATATAGTGAATATTAAAATAATAAGAGATATGATTTCGAAATTTGTTTTATATTATATCTATTTTTTGTTTTAATATAGGATACCGTAAAGGCGTGTTTAGAATGCCATATTATTGGTGAAGGAAACATATGTATCTAAGAGAAGATTAATCAATATTTGTAATTATGTGTGCCATCTACGTTTTGCGTTTAGGAGCAAAATCCTAGCTGCCAAAACATACTACAGTATTAACAAATCCCTATATAATCAATTATTTTACTTTGATTATACGATTTGATGTTTAGTGCGGTACCCCATTCTTAATTCAGCGGCAATGAACGCATTCACTCGCACCATTTACTATTGGGAGTGTGCGGGCTCTTTAAATCGGTTCGGTCGTTGACATTGTTTCACTGGTTGTCAAACGAATCAAGAGGAGGGTACAATGACACAAGATCAGTCGACAGTGTCAATGTCAACATGCTGAATTGATTTGATGACAAATTAGGTTTATGCTGATTTTAAATTAACTTTTTGGTAGTGACCATTCGTTGATGTCTCTTAGGACGTCGAAATATTTATGGATGTCGTTTCGCCAAAGAGGATTAACAGAATCTGAAAAAAATCGTTTTTGTCACCCCAAGACTTTCCCGATGAGTAGCCAAGGGCTGATTTCATGTGAATATTAATTTAATAAATAAAATCGATGAGCGCTCTCTCTCTCTGCCGGCAGACGAACCCGATTGAGTTTCGTTACACAACTGCCTCTAGTGGCACGGTTCGTTTCTCGGCTGAGCTCGGGTGGCTCGGCGTTAATATTCGACTACAATGTATGGCATAATTTAAATACTATTAGTTCAGCTTGTATACCAGGTATTCCACCCAAAATTTCACAATGTGATTTCGGCTCAAGGAGGCATCTGTGTACCGAATTCAAGTCTCTAAGACCAATATTTCGAGGATAATATATGACTAGTACGCCACGTGGTGGACCGATTATACCCAAAATCTTTTCAACTCTTGCGATGATCAAATGATGCCTGCATACCATATTTCCACTCAATTGGATTTCGACACACAGACACATATAGAGACCTTAATCTGGAAATGGTTTTAATCGTCTTAGGAGGGTTCAAAATAAGTATCCCTGACTTCATTTAAAAAAAATGTTCGTTCACAATACTTTGTGTAATGGTCGGTTGATAGGCCGGGGAAATAAAAGCCTAGGGCTGAAAGAAATATTTATATAAGGAACGAATTCTTGAATCATAGCTTTGATTTTAATATTATTTAAATAAACATGTCAATTTATATTTTGATGTGTAGGTTTTAAATCGTAATAATTACGCAAGTTATTGTTCAGATAGACTTATAGATGGCATTCTACCTCTCCGTATTATTTCTGTAATGTAAATAGGTTTTTATAATCAAATCAGTCCATTATGAAAAAAACTTTCATTATCAGTGTTATTATAGATTAGTTTCGCCGGACAATGCCATCAGCGCGAAGTCACAAGGGTCGCCATAACGTAATATGGCATTGACCATTTTAATACCTAATGCTATCACGCTATTTAATTTTTCCTAATATATTTACACAGGCGTGATATTTTCCTAATATTATTTAAATTCCAAGATATAGGAACGCATATTTTATTTACTTTCTCTTTTGTCTCTTCTTTGTATAATAAGACCGTCTCCTTCCGCTGCCATCTTTTTATGTAAGATCTATTGAAACACTCATTAATACTCCTATTTATATGCAATCTAAGGAACATCAGAAATCTCATTTAATTTTATAAAATCTCGAGTTTCTCCCCTGCGGCCGCTCAAGTCAAGGACGCGGCTATATTATTTGCGCAAATGTATCCTATTAATAATTCAAGCGTAACTTCGAGCGCAACACCTATCCGACCAGTTTATGGAAGATGTTGTGTGTAGGACATTCATTTTATTATATCATATCAATGTCATTGCTGATTATTTTGAACCTTATTTACGTTTATTTCCAGATTATCAACTCGTAATTAAATCTTTGGTAGGTATGTTACATTACATTACATTGGATATTTGATATATTACAGTCCTTTGGATATTTGAGCTTCAAGCTCTTTAACCAGCTACGACTTGCCACAAAGCAGAATGAAACAAAGGCGTTTGAAAGGTTCTCTAAATGAAATCTGCAATCCACACATGCTTTTATAAGCTGGGTGATTTTGAGCGTGCCAATTCCTTTAAATGTAATTAACATTAATTTGTAACTTTTGTGTACATGGATTTTATATTTTGAATTCTTTTAAATAATGAAAAAGAATTCTAGTATTATTATGAATTTAACAGCAAATTAAAATATGTAGATTGCAATGTTTAACATAACAAAGAGTTTTTTTTAAATGGTGCATACATTGCTTTTTTTTCCATTTGTTTTAATGCCTATTATTGTATTATATAATAATTTTTGATTTAATACCGAAGTTGTCCATTAATACTTTTTGAGAATTATTTATTTTATATCAATACATAAATGTGCACATGGAAATAGTTCTGCATTTTTTATTATTAGTTAATATTCTTAAAATGTTGCTAGTTAATATTGATAATATCCAATTAATGTTATATATTTGTTTCATTTTATATCAATATATTGTCAACAACTGACGAATTCTAATATACGACTACTAGTTTTAGGTGATTATTACGGCATTATTTATTGTAGATTCTGAATGATTAAATTAATACTGATACCGACACTGATTGCATTCTTGTCCGATTGGAAAATTTACTGCTCTTTGGCGTGTCACAATATACTATAAGTAGTAGTATACGAGGTACTCTAAGTAACAGGTAGTTATTAGAAGCTTTTGGCATGTTACTTATTTAAAATGTTTGTGTTATATAAAATTTGATTATGTTACTTATTTAAAAGATAAATAAAAAATCTAATATTTTCGGTATCATAATTGAATAAAACAGTAAAAATATTTTTAAAAATCAACAACTAAAATACTACGAAAAAAATCCAAATAACATTGACCAAAAACATCGAAAATAATTTAAAAAATCAATGTCATTATTAGATAGCTACTTTTACAGATGCTGTTTTTTAAATGTTTTCAGATTGTTATTATAGTTAGATAATGAATCCAAGAATACTAATATAAACGTATCGTTGAAATGGATGCAATTTTGAAAAATCATGGTCATATCAGCTTGGTCCACGCTGTCTATAATGTAATGTCGATAATGTAATGACGTAATATAATGACGTGTCACTATGAAATTCGTAAAAAAAATACTTTGTTACTAGTACATGTACTAGTAACAAAGTAATAACCTTCATTGGATCAACCAGCCAACTAAGATAACCATATTGAAATATTTTTAACAACGACATTTGACGAACGCTCCTTCTAATAGCGTCTGGATTTCTAAATCTTCAGAAAGGCTTTCAACTCTACTAACATACCTATACCATGTAATTATTTATCATATTGTGCCTTTCGTCATTGTTTCCACAATGTTCAAATACTATAATATAATCTTCGGTTTTACCAGCAGATTAGTCTGTCGAAATTACCTATAGTAAATAACTTGTTTAAGGTTAATTGTTATGGTTATTTTATTATCGACATAATCATATCTAATTGGCTGTTGTTTTTTAAATGGTGCTTGAATTTGTTTATTTTTGGTACTAATGAGATTTTTAGGTAATTCTGGATTTAAGGGGGGTAATTACTGGGACCAATGGAGTTTCTGCCATTTTTACTAAAAAATTTGTTTACAACATTTGAATTATAAATTTCCGAACGTAATTGAGCGAATGACGAAGAGCGGCTTTGTGATCGTTAAAGTCGCAATGTAAAATAAGCCATTATATTCGTAATTAAAAAATAAAACAAAGTTGGTAAGTTTACAATAGTGGAAGGGGAATAATAGTGGAAGGGGAGTCAAAGTATTTGGAATCCTTGAGCGATATTGAACACTGTTTTTTTTAATACTTTATTTCTATAATTCGCAAGAACGTTCAAAACAATGCGGCAATTTGGTTCCATTAATTTAAGACTTTCTAAAAATTCTTACAAATAGGTCAAAGAAACATTAGCAATAAAACCTTTAAAAATACCACTGATTATAGAGATATAATCAATGATAATACCCATTGCTAATTATTTGAGCTAAACGAATTACTTTAGCAAACAAAACTATTTTGTAACTTTAGAAAATGACATTACTTACTGCAGATCGACTATTTTAATACATACACCATTTTTACATAAATTTGCTCAAAGGCAGGGTTTAAATCAGTCTACTCAACCTAAAATGTTTGGTGAGAGAAGACTAGGATACCCAATGCGGTTTCTTTTTACTTATGTATATCCTTAACGGTGAAATCCTATCGTTTCTTTCGGAAGTCGAAACTAGAAATCTGATCGTTAAAATACAATGTAATTTATCATGTGGAGAGCCGAGCGGGTCGATGTTTCCGACCTTGATTTCGACCGCTCTAAACGTGGATGGTTTATTGATATGATACTGCATTAACGGAACAAGGAAGCGACAATCTTTCAAAAGTGTCATAGACAGATGATGATCGTGACTTTCCACCTTGGCAGTCTTCTTAATGATGTCATTATCGATTTAACGACGTCCTTATAATCGATTATTTATAATGTCCTGTTCATTGTATCCTTCCTAATGTGATGCGAGTAATACCAATACTTATCCTTCCACTGTTAGAAACTTCCTAGTGTCTCATAAAGCATTTCTGTTAAGGCGATACTGCTGTCGATGTTTTCTGCCGCGGGATGTTTTCCATCCCGCCTCGTTACAGAGGGCATTCCGCATGCAGCCTTCGTTAATGTCAGAAATTATGTGTTATTTATTATTTTTAACAAGAAGGTGGTTTAAAATATCTAAACAAATAGCTACTGTTTGTATATTTTCTTGTCATAATTCCGTTTTCCATTTCCGAGTAACCTCGATTCAAATATTACTTAAAGTACTTATTACATATTTATTTCCGTAACAAAGAAAAGAAAGCATCGGAAACCTGACGCGGTATGTAATTTAGCAAGGATTTGAAGATTAAAAATCAGATTTCATATTACCGCAATATTAATCTGTTACCGAATGCGAAACCGCCAGAACAGTATAAAGCATAGCAAAAATAATAGATAAAATTATATTTTAAGCAAAACATTTTAACGATACACAAAATATTTCAATAATATTATATATTTTAAACCATCTATCCGTAAGAAACTATATATTTTGTATGAATATTCAGATGTTCCTAAGTCTAATATGATTAAAGATTTATTTAAAACGCTTCTATATGTTATGTTACGCGGAGAAATATCATTAAAAACGATCGAAAATAGCTTTATGAATTTTAGATTACGATATTTAAAATAACATATCTCTTTGTCAGTTGCTAAGTTAGAAAATTGATAAATCAACAATAAAATTCGATAGGAAAAAAATAAAAAAGAGATTTTACCGAATATAATAAGAATCTTGAGTAATATGAGAGGATTTGGGTTTATTTTAATCTTTATTTGACTTATTTTCTTTGATTAAATAGGTTAGGTACATTTGTCGACATATGTTTTAAATGGATGAGAATATGATCGCAGTAAACGCATTTTACTTTCCAGGCAGAAGGAAAGTATTGTAAACGTGATGATTATTTTTTTCGAGATGACGATGGTGATATACATTAACCCCCCATGCCCCCTCTTCCGAGACGATTAAGTCCATTTCCCGACTGAAGTTTTATTGTGAGTCTGTGACTATGGAGGAATGCTTGTAGCTTGGAATATACATATTCCTCCACGATTGCACCCAAACGCTTCATCCGATTGAGCTGAAATTTAGCATTGAGGCATTGTTTGGTCATGGCAAGAGTTGAAAAGAGTATGTACACCGGATGGCGCACTAGTCATACTTCAACCTCGAAATCAACGGATAAAGTTAGAGAATTGAAATTCGGTACACAGATATCTTGTTAGACCGAAATCACGTTGTGAAATTTTGGTTGGAATATCTCGTACAAGCGCGCACATATTTGAAGTATACTTCATGATTTTTGGAAAAATACTATTTTAATGCCACTTAAAATACTACGAATATACTACAAATTGGCACGCGGGGGGAGGTTAAGTTAGCGGGGGGGAGGGGGGTTGGCTGAGGGATATTTGACGGGGGGGGGGGTTGTCTACTTGCCGAAAAAGTCTCGGGATGACACAATCATTTTTTTTAAGTTTTCCCTGATTTTTTTGACGTAATTGTCCTTGTATTTAGGAATTGAACATTAAAATTTTACTTAATATCCACATAAATATTTTTTTTCGGTATTTTAGTTCGACTTTGTTTTACGATGTGCAAAACTTAACATAGCAAGACAAAATAGAAATATTCCGGGCCAAATTATTTCAAGAGTCTTCCGGAATGTTTACAAATAAGTCAGGGGGACAGTTTATTCAAGAAGTTGCTAAACTAGTTCCTATTAAAAAAGACTTTTTATTTGCTTAAATACTTCGTTATTTAAAAAAAATACTAGTAGAAAGGAAGTATTTACTGGGAACCTAAGTATTGCATTTTAGAAATTTTCACATATGAGTAATAATTAAATTTTTTGCCAATGAACATTAACTCGACCCATTCCGATAGTAAAATGTTATTATTATTATATTTTTTTCCTAATATTAGGTAACATGTTGGTAAATTTCCACCTATTTTGATATTATCCTGATATATTTTATTGATATTTTTTATACGTATTCTAGCAAGTAGGTTTTAATGATTGTTTTAGAGTAGAAGTAGCAATATATATTTTTTTGATATGCTTTTCTATAAAGTGCTAAATGTTTTCATTACGTTTATGCACTTTCCATACAAAATATAAGATGAATTACCTATACACCCGGCAGACGAACGCAGTACTAAATATCACCTCAATACAGGCTCTGCCTAGTGAGGTGATAAAATCCCGCCGAAGCCGCACCTTTAGTAAATTTCCAGGGTTCACATTTTGTATATACGACTAAATGATGTAAAATATACTATAGGAAATTTAATCATGTAATACTAGGGATAAATAAATAAATAAATAAATAAATGTAACTAATTGTCTTTAAAAGTTTTTCGTTGTGTTTCTAATAATCGGTATAGTACTACATTATATAAAGAAACACTTTGTTGTACTTAGCTCAAAATATTGTACGCTCAGTGGGCAATCATGTTTTAAATTGACATATATATTATAAAACCATATATCAGGCAATAGCAGTAGACTATATTAGAATCAACCCGAAATGATTTGATTAATAGCGCAAGAACGGTAAAACAATTGAGCAAAAACAAACAAATAACGAAAGCCATAAGATGTAATCAATCGTTTACCCGTAGAACTTATTATTCATCGCTTGTCTCTACACGACCTTGCCTGGCTATTGTCTTGAATAATGTCAAGGCAGTTCATTACTTGCATGCATCTTCCTAGTAGATGAGTTATGCTTAATTTTTTGGAAAAATTATATGATAGATATAATATATTAGATAATATATAATATATAACACATATAATAGATACAATAAGTGTATAAATCACTCAAATCGATATTGCGACGTGATTGCTTCTATGTATATTACGTAGATACAGTAAGATGTATGCCGAATCAACATGGTTTAAGAATAAGTCTATCCAAGTCTTGTTGTATTATTATACGTTCAAACCAAGCTCTAAAGAAAATTACAGGTGATCACTTTGCTAATGTAATATTAGATTGCTCGCCGATTCCATTAGCATTGACTCTCAGAAAGTTTGGGTTACTTCTTGATCCAAATCTTCGTTTCAAAGAGCATATCAGCAATCGAGTCGCGTGGCTTTTCGCATGGATTGAATAAATAAATAAAAAAATAATTAAATACATTATTTATGCTCTCAATACAAAAAAAATAGAAAAAAAAACACAAAGTTACAAATTGAAACTAAAAATAGACAAAGACCATGTAATAAAACTACAAATGCTACAAATTAGGGGTATTCTCAGGATCTCTCTTAACCTGGTTTTCAGGGCACACCTTAACCTGGTTTTTATACACCAGACTCAAGACCTTAAGCAGAATTCGGTAGTTTATAATTATAAATATGTATAAATTTATAATAATAAATATTAAATATAATTATAAATATAAAGGAAAAGAGGTAACTCCACCTCGCTTCCTAGTTTTCAAAGTAGTGCGAACTATGTAAGCAATCGGGCTACCTATATATATTCGTTGATGACCCGGTTTCGTACTGCAATACTTACCACACGCGAACCCATGAACATATGGTGATTATACCTAAGTATAAAGCCACTAGTTTCATCGAGTCATTGAATATTTTAAAGACTGAACTTCGGGACATATTGTTAAAAGGTGATCGTAAATTCATTATTGAAAACACCACAGGATTTTCCAACGGTTGTTGCTAACTTTTGACCCTGAAGCGTACCGAAACGACACATGGAAACTATATTAACCAGTTCCGCCATGAGCCGAACCGCGAGGCACTAAGAAGTACCATCCAGTAGGGCATCATCGCGCCCTGGTTACCTGATTTTGACTATTTTCTCTATCCCTCAGTCTGTTCACGGATTTTAAATCGCTTGCGCGGCCTCTACCTGTCGTTAACAGCAATTCATATTCGCATTTATCGCGGATTCCCTTAGTTCGTTTAGATCACTCGGGATCGGGTGGTCAACGGATCGTTTCTAAGGATAGGTGAAGCTTTGTCAACATCTAGCCCCGCATCTCCTAAAAAGGTGACGTACGTTACCAGACTCCCGCGGTTATTCGTTGGTTGAGCAGGAAACCGGCCAGTCCACAACCACTAAGGGCCGGCCGAGGTGTCCCCGGATCAGCCTTCCAGATCCCAACTGTCTACGGCTACACGGAACAGCCTTAGACATAGTTTGCAGTCGCCCTTTTAGGTTAAGTCCCTCGGCTGCCTGATAGCAGGTGAACCGTGAGTTGGGCCGTTTAGCTGAAAGACCCAAATAGGCCATCAAGCCCTAAAAAATCATTATAGAAATATTATTAAATAGGTAAACCTTTACCGCTATATTAAAAAAGCCAGGCCTACATAGCTGAGGATATACCGATTTGCGGGTTTTGTAGTCTTTCTATGTAGTATTTGGCAAATATTTCTATTTTGTAGAAGCTAAATAAATAATAAAATGATATCATATAAAATTGGCGTTTTCCTTGGAACAGGCACTGCCTAGTTAGGAGTGACGCAAAATCAGTGTAAAAATAATTCCTATGTATTTTTTTCAATAAATAAATAAAATAAAAAAACATGAAAAAATAGTCTTGATAAGATGTCGCACATATAGATTAATAATTATAAATAATCAGTTTTGTTTTCAATATAACATATCTCAAATGAGTTTTTTATGGTATGACGATAGACTAAAGATGGGTTATAATAAACGTAGGTAAGCAATAGACTTACATAATAATATATTATAGAGTCGATCATCTTATCAAGATTTGCATATATAGGGAGTCATGTTGGCTTATTGTTTTGTATCGATTTCTTCAATTAATTTTTTAAAATTTTATTTCTTGAAATTTGGGAAAAATTATGTAATTTTTCTCAATTGCTCCATTTCTTTGCAACGTCTTGGGCAACAGAATAGCTTTAATTAGACATTTTTACAATATCTTTTTACTTCTGTTGCTCAATTTCTAGTAATTTCATTAAAAAATACAGTTTTATTAGACCAATTCCAGTATGTATGTTATAAACAGCGTAATTAAAATTATGAACAAGAAGAAGAACTCTATTTATATACAGAATACCTCAAAAGAAAGATTTGTGAAAATTCTGGATGACTAAGAAGGGTTACGGGGAAAAACAATCTATGTCAATGTCAAGAATTTTTTGGTTATCTATTTTTAAAAAATACTTACTCAAATATGACCATATTGCCAGGATTTGTTTGATTAAGGATACCCTATATTTTGTCTGTAAGCCAAATATATATATATGACTTTATAGAAAAAAAATCATTTTACTTAAATTTATACCTCAAAAAAATTATCTTATCCTAAAAACAATAAATGATAAACATTCTTTTCTACACCTTAAGTATAGACGAGCAAATTTTGAGTTTTCGCGAAAAACCCAAAAAGGGCTAGAAAACAGGCAAAGTGAAAAAATTATTCTAAAAGCACCTATAGAACGGTGTCCTATCGAATAGCCTGGTTCCGATTGGGCAATTAAGTACCGAGAAATACGACCCTTACATTAAAAACGATGCCCCATTCACAGCGTTGTCCGAAAATGATGAGGAAATCGGACGTCATAAACAGACAACGTAGTTAGTGATCAATATTGTAGATACTCATAAAGGCGGAACAGTAGTTCTTTGTAACAATTAGAAACTACCATACGAAATTATGGCTTTTCTGAAGAAAACACAAGCATGTCTGATGCCTAATTTTAAAATTTCAAATTCAAAAGTAATACAATTAGTGAAAAATAAAATGAAAATCCACACGTTTAATTCGGAATAAAATCGCGTTTTATTTATTTATTAAATTAGAGAATAAAATTAAAACTTAATTTTTTAAAAGTTGTTATAACCTAACCTCGCAATCACAGCATTGTTCCGTTCACTACACTTGTTGTGGTCACCAGTACATTGGGTATCTCCGGAAGATAGGGTCCCATCGGCGTTGGAAGACGTACGGGTAAGCGTTTGGCACCCTGACGTACTCCAGGTTGTATCCTCGCTTGTAACGACGTTTCGGCTGGTACGAATCCGCAATCCGCCGCTTTCCAGGTCTCACCAAATGCAGCACATTCGACTCGGCGATCACGTTGTCGGATATCACAGTGTCTTCCGGGTTGTAGTCCCTGGTGATCAGGTAAGCGGACTTGTTCTTCAGTTTGAGGTATTCGGGGTTGAGGACGTAGTTGATGAGTTTGGGGATTTTGATGATGTCCTCGTTTCTCTTCACTTTTGTGCGCTGTTGGCTCTTGCCGGTGCCGATGAGGAAGTCTCCGTAGACCCTCTCTGTCGGCGGGGAGACCGTGTCCTGGCGGATGGAGGGGTCGGCCTGATAGTCGAAGGTGGCAGGATCCGCGAGGCACACGTATGCTGAGGCGAGGAGGGCGCAGAGAGCGCGTGTTCTACCCCTGGACGCCATATCCGTCGCTTACCGATATTATACTAGTATGCAATAGTATACCGGAGAAGACGCGTACCGATACTGGTAGCGCTGCTACGCACGACTGCGACCGACCGACCGCTCGTGCGACCGAACCGGCATTAAGTCAACCGTGGACTTTATTACATCTTTTATAAATGGACTCTTCTTCAGCAGGGCTGCCGATAGTATATTATATCGATCAATATTAAATTACAAGGTTGCCCACAGGGCATATATCAATGTAGTTGTTTTGGTATTCTTTAGTCCTTTGTACTTTTTTTGAACTGAAAATCTTGTTTTTAAACACTCTTTTATTAGGTCGACCTGTATGTAACTAACTATGTAATGGAATCTAAGGTAACTAATTTAACCATCTTCCAAGGATCGTGGCGTCATGAAAATTGGCAGCTGTATGTAGTTCTGATGACTACAATAATATGGTACTGTCGAAATGATCTAATGATGGAGTCGGAAGATGAACTTCATGATGGAACATCGTATCATAGTTGCGTTTGGACTTGTTAGAAAAGTCTTGGAATGAACTTTGACCACGATTAGGTTTCAAGGTCTGATGATGAAGCCGAAAGATAGGCACTGGCATTCCATGATGGAATATCGTATCATAGCCGTATGTATGTGAATATCGTATCATAGCCCAAAAGCGTGTTTTGAGTGTTTTTTTTAAAACTATTAATTTATTTTAACTTTGTATGATCACACCGCTTATATACTTCCCCAACCAGGAGTATATGCTTGAAATTCCAAGGTTGATACCATGCCTGCAGGTTAGATTTTAAACTTTTGAACATTTGAAAATTTTTGAACATTTGAAATCTTTTGAATCTTTTATTAATCACTCAGTTTACTTGGTCCTTCAGGAGTCTATGTTTCATTTCAATCGATTAAGCCGTTTAACCTGGAGGTCGGTGACCACAGATATACAGATATTAGAAGGCTGCCGATAGTATATTATATTGATCAATATTATATATTATCAATATCATATTGCAATGCGCAACCTCTGCCCACAGGGCACTTATCAATGTAATTGTTTCGGTATTCTTTAAGTTGTTTGTACTTTTTGTACTCCTATGTTTTAGAAACTTTTTATGATCACATGCGTTAGCCAGTGATTTTATTTTTCCGGCTCACCAACAAAGAAGGAGGGAAAGTATTGTGAGCTCATATTTTTTTTAGATAAACACGGAAATATCCGTTTTGAGCACCCTTGAGACGATTAAGACCATTTCCAGATGGAAGTTGTCGTTGTGTCTCTCTACCTGCCTGTATGTCCGTATCTTTGTCTTTCTGTCTGCATGTCTTTTATTATTTGGTCATGTCAAGAGTTGAAAACGTTTTGATTGAAATCGGTTCACCGGGGGGCGCACTAGTTATATTTAAATCTCGAAATACTGGACTTATTTATTTATTTTATTTATTTATTTATTTATTTATTTAAGAATTGATTACTATAAAACATTGATTTGCTTACAAAAATAACAAGAACCGAATGGCAAAACCTTAACCTTTTGCTTATTTGATTCTGTCACCCAACTGGGACTAGGCCGTTCTAGGGTGGACAGTACTCTAATATTACAATCAAGTTTGCTTGATTGCTTGATTGCTTACAGGTGTACAAGTTTTAGTAAAAAGCTAATAACACTAAATTGCCCTAAAATTAGGTCTTCAAAAAAAAAAGAAAGTAAAAAAATGATAATAATAATAAAAAATATTAAAAGATAATATAATAAATAAAATACAATTCCGTTATATAATCGGCAATAATTTAAAACTCGATTAAATAATATAAATAAAATTATATGTGAGAATAAAAAGACAGTCATTAATATTTAATATATGTTAAGTAATGAAGGATTTAATATGAATATATCTATTCAAAAAAAAGTACAATTCATTATCAAAATAATATAATATATTATTTTGACAATGAATTGTACTTTTTTTTTAATAGATATATTCATATTAAATCCTTCATTACTTAACATATATTAAATATCTGTCTCTTTTTTTTTCTCACATATAATTTTATTCTCACAACTAGTCAAATAATTTTTGGTAGTTAGTTCAATGTTAAAATATATTCAACATACATGTTTAAAAATATGTTTAAATTTGTGCACCTAAGTTTTATTAAACTATTATTTCTAACATTTGATGTATGGCTAGTCTGTCATGATTCGATAACTTGAAATTTGAATCTTGGTACACATATGCCTTATTGGGCCAAAATCACATTGAATTTTCGCCTGTCAGTATATTTGCGAAATCGATTAAATCGAACATATTTAATGCGTTGCATTCTCACTATCGGCGCTCTTCGCAAACTATCCTTTTGAATCAGGTCAACCTCCTTTCCAAAGGAATATCACGCTCAAAATCCATCCGTAAGTCCTTGTCCGTTGTAGGGAAAGCTTTGTGGCGATAAAACCGATTTTTAAAATATTTTTTAAGGGTATATTCCGTAAATCAAGCAACATAGCTTGAGCATACCCTCAATTGTAGAACTTGTTGGCTGATCAGGTAGTTCAAGTTTCCGTCTCAGAATCTAAGGATTAGCCACTGTTTCTATTTTACTAGCAAAAGAAAATTTCATACATCGTCACCTGAAGATATCATAAGCCGTCAACCCTGTTGCGGCAGCTTAGCCGTCGTCGGCGGCAATGCGGCCTGCGCAGAGGGCGGTCGAACTAATCGATCGACTTTTTTGCCGCTTTTTGCCGGTCGCGCGACTCTGGCGAACTGTTCGTCGCGCGGTTCAGTTATGCGCCGAACCGACCGGCGAAAAAAGCGAATCGCAACCGAATCGACAGCCCAACGGTACACCAATTGCACCTTTTTGCTCATTCGTACCTACCTACACACCATACCGGGGTAATAATCAGGCGAAAGCCGAACTTCGGCAACATAACAGCCGTATGCAGAGTCGATACTTAAGTACACTTTGAGGGCACCCTCACTCAAGTTGCACTCATGTACCACCCTAAAAATTTCTATTCATAGTCAAAACTTGTGTTGCCTTAACCCCACAAATGAATGGCGATTAGCTCGGGTTTGCCTACGGCAAAATGTATATAAATTTATATTTACATTTACATTTACATTTACATAGAGCGGGGTTTACTATAGAGCTATAGCATTACTATAGAGCGGCGCACATTTACATTTATATTTACATTTATATACATTTATATACATTTTGTATACATTTTGCCATAGGCATCCATTATTGGACGCCTCACATTTGAGGGCTCACTTGACGCCTCACATTATAATAATAATAATAATAAAACGCTTTATTCTTAAGAAAAGGCGACGGTCCCTTTAGTGAGTATACACTCAAGGGACCGTCAAGTAAATGGATTAATTTCTACTAAACGAATTAATTATCTACTAAACTAAACGAATTTTTCGTTTTATTTGCTAATAGATATTGTGTTTGTTTGTTTTTTTATACTCTTTATTGTGAAATTTCACAATGGGCGGGTTTACCGCCATACGACAATCTCTTCCAACCAATCCTAATATGAATATGTGTGTAAGTGTGTGTCAAGTGTGTGCCGATCAAATTATTGCATGTGATCGATAGAATTGAAATGCAATTCCGGTATTTTTATCACAACGGAAAATCAGGGAACACAGCAGGGAATCGAACCCGGAACCTTAAAATGTAAGATCAAGCGACCTAACTAGCCACTATGCCACCATGGCCGTGTTGCTGTATGCTTGAAAAAATACCACGCATCAGCTGTCTGTGACGTTTGCTTGCCGTTCGCCCTTTCAAAGGGATTCCTAAAATCATACAATATCAATGGGGATTGTTGTAATCCCTCACGTAACGACGCGGTACGTTCACCGCGGAATAATCATATAGATCGTTCGAAAATTTAACCCCTCAAATGAATGGCGATTAGCTCGGGTTGCCTACGGCAAAATGTATATAAATTTATATTTACATTTACATTTACATTTACATAGAGCGGGGTTTACTATACAGCTATAGCATTACTATAGAGCGGATTACTATAAAGCGGCGCACATTTACATTTATATTTATATTTATATAAATTTATATACATTTTGTATACATTTTGCCAAGGCATCCCTTAAGGGACGCCTCACATTTGAGGGGTTAAGCTTATGAAATCGGCCAAATCATTGTAAGCCATATTGTTAACGAACTAGCGGATTTAGTTTATAAAATATACGGGGGAGTTAGCGGAATGCCTAACTCGTACTCGAAAATGTGGGCTTGAAACCACGCTTACATTTGACACATAAAAACTTAAAAAATGTCGGCCATTTTCAAACCCTTGACACTAAATTATTGTCTAAGAATACAAATATATATGGAAGATGTCTGCCTTCAGAAGACACCTAGTGGACTACTTAAAAGGCTTTTAATTATGCTTTCTAAATAGTATTCGGGTAAGCTAGGGCACATTTGAGAAGAGGGACCCCTACATATCGACTGTAAATACGGCTGTAATATAAACATTCGCATTTAAGTTTGACATAATTTTTCATAAAACATATTTTCGCATAATCAGTATTTCCACAAAACACGTTTCTGCCAAACCATGTATCTACAAAGACCGGAAAATAAAAGTATACAACAAAAGTCATTAGAACTCCTAAGGCCTAAACAATAAACGTTCGACGTTTAGTATTTGCTGTAAATATATTGATCATGGTCTAAACTATTTATATCTAAACTATAATAGTATGCTACGAGAGGCCGGTGTTCTGAGTTACTCAAGAATTACTTGTCAAAAATAAAATAGTGTGTGGAAATTAAACATACATCTGATAATAAATTGGTGAATGTAAAGTCTGAAATATCAGCAATATTTAGAGGCGTACTCCAGGGGTCGTTCTGGGTCAACTAATTTTCTTGATATATGTGAATAATTTGCCATGAATTTAGGATGTTGCTCATATCCCTGTTTTTTCCGACGACATACGTGTATAAATGCAAGGCTAATTAATACGTATATGATTTGGAACGGGAAGCATTCGTGACGACAAAAGGTTTGTTAAACTGAATATGCAATAACAAACTGCTACTAAAATGTCAAAAATGAATGTTTTATTGTATAAAACTCACTATCGTCCTCATAATGCCAATGTGCAGTGGAATATAAATGACATGATGACTCTGTCCTACCAAAAGTTAGTTTCGTGCAGACACAAAATTCTTTTGGATATACATATTATTAGCTTTAATAAGCCCTTTAACCAGCTACCACAAGACATATGGAAACAAAGGCATTTAAAAGAGTCGTTAAACAATACCTGCAATCCATTATCTATCTTTATTGTCTCATAAAATAATTTCAAGCAAACTACATCACATAGTCTAACCTAACGAAGCTTTTTGCTTGTTCTGACCGAAGTTTATCTGACATGTGTAATCCAAAAATATTAAAAATATGAAATTTTAATAAAATGGTAAATTACTTCATGAATCTATTTATTCAAATGTAACTGTTGTTATCCATCAGTCAACCCATGTTTTATATAAGCTAGATGATTATTTAATGAATTCCAAAATTTATTTCAATAGGTTTGACTATTAATCTGGAACATTCGGAACCTACATGTTTTTTATTATTACAATTTTTTAAGTTATTTCTATGTTATTTTCGTGTTAAAGTAACCAATTATGTGGATTAATGATACATCCTGATTATTATTTATTTTATATGCTAAAAACCTCCACAAGCAAGTCGATGTAATATCAAGAAAAATATTAAATACGTGGTAAACAAATACTATGTTTTTTTTTAGTGTGGTACAATTGTCAAATAAGGGTAAACACTTTTTATGTATGGATTAAAAATTGTTATAATGTTTTTGTTTCGTAATAGAATGTTTTGGCAACGTTTTTGGCGCTTTAAATGTCGCTTCAAGGATGTTTTTGTTCCATAAATCATATCGCCGAAATCAACAGAAGAATCGGTTAGGTCAGCGAATCGGAATGGACAAGTGATATAAGTATTGTCTAAACTTACAACTTTACAACCTATCATAGATTTATAGAAAGTTATGGAAAGCATCACGTATTTATGTAAATTCATAAATAATGAAATTAAAAAATATGACGATATTGAGATATTTAATGAAGCCAGAGATGATCACAAATTGTCGAAGATTTATATCTTAGAAACACTTTAGGAGACGAATGGAAATGATAATCGATATTATGGATAAGAGAAAAGTCGTTCAGATAGTTTACATGGGGGCTACTATTTGCCTATTCGATCTGGGAGCTCTGGAATAAATATTCTTCAATTTAATGAAAACGTTTGTTTAAATTGAATCAAGAGACAAATTATATTATTTAAAAACTGAGAAAGGCGTTGTTTACAAAATGGACGATTAAAGTTTAGAAGACGAAGAGTATGTAGTTTATAAAGAACTAGCTGATCCGTGCCCACTTCGTTGGGCGGTAAAACTTTTTACTTGTGGTTTGGTTAGTACTGAGTGCTATGATTTATTTCCTGACTGCCAAAAGAAGGGTTATATTTTTACTGCATATGTATGTATGTATTTGCATGCCAATTTGACTATATTACCGTTATTTGTGAGTGTCTTCTTGTGAGTGTCTTATTTGTGAGTGTCTTATCTCTTTAACCATTTATGCAGTAAAAGTGAAATTATATACAGTAAAAGGGAAAAAGTCTTCTCTCATCGTTAAGGCAGCGTTAGTTAGAAACGTTTTCGTTCGACCGTTTTTTCCGACTTACTTTGGAAATCCGACTACCACTAGAAAGTCTTTTCATTTTTGGGATTAATATATAGCCTATGACACTCACAAATAA
The DNA here is from genome assembly GCA_944548615.1 of Micropterix aruncella. Lineage (NCBI taxonomy): Eukaryota > Metazoa > Arthropoda > Insecta > Lepidoptera > Micropterigidae > Micropterix > Micropterix aruncella. The sequence continues at coordinate 16,220,420 of OX155960.1, forward strand.
CATGGCTTTCTATTGGTAAAAGAATTTTGAAAATCGGTTAAGTAGATGCAGAGATTACTTCCTACAACATCACAAACTTTACCTCTTTATAATATTAGTATAGATAGTATAGATTGAACAGAATAGCCGACATTATTATTAAAGAAATCCCATATAATGGAGTCAGATCAACGCAGTCGAAGTATCCTGCAGAGTAGCCAAATTAGCTAGCATTCGTAAAGCATTTAAAGTCAATTTCTTCGGCTAACCGCCTCAGCAGCCACTGCGAGTGATGAGCAATCTCGTTAAATCCTCAACGGGCAGCAAAACGAAGTGCTAATGAAACTAAAGGCGATTTATTTTTTTCTCTCACAAAGTTTGTTATTGTGTCGTTAAACGCGGAAAATGCCGTTACGTTCCTCCTACTCCTCCTCCTCCTCGAAGCGATGAACTCTGCGGAGGAACTCAGCGCGACGGATAACGAACTCTGGCAAAATAAGTTAGAAGAATAAGAAGCAAAACCCCAACGTTATTATTAATTTGAGGAAGTGGGATGGTTGTAGAATAGAAGAAACTCTATTGTGGTAGTTGGATAAAGTTGAAGGGTAGTGCAGGCTGTATTACCTCTTTCTTATTAGCTCGATCAGTTCTAATATTTTGTGACACTATACACGGCTTCTTAAGTCACCCAGTCTAACCGGAAACGTCTTATGAATTTCAGAATTCTCCTGGGTATGATCTTGCTGACTTCCTCAAGTGATAATTCACCTTTGCTATATGATAGAGCCCAAAGTTTGCGATATAGTTGGGATATTCATAAAAGATGCTCAGTCGTTCCGCAAATTTATTTGAAAAATCTGAATAATAAATCCTCAGTCATTCTTAGGTTTCTCAGGTGCTTTAGTAGACAATGACCAGTTCAAAGTCCTGCTTTTATATTTAATTAGGTTTTACTGAGGGAAAGTATAACAAGGTTACGATTTTCAAGGTTACAATTTTTTCGTTTCCTTTTGTCCTGGAATTTAATTCCAATATTTGATCGTGTGTCTGTTCCAGGATTAAATTTTTCCCTTGTGAGGCTTCTGGTCACACCATAGAGTAATTCAAATCCTATGAAGTGCACTTCGGTTACCTTCTTTACAAGATTTGGAGCATTTTCATTACGTTTATCCATTTCGCCCTGGCATTCTCGTTAGAGTTACTTTGTTTTCTTTTGTCAGTCGTTTTGATGTATTTAGACATTTTCAAAAAGGCTTCAACTCATAAATATTAAAGCTTTTGGAGACTCTATTATAAACAACATTAAATTTGTCAGCTATATAGTAGCATTTAAATCCCTCGCAGAGAAGATCACAGAACTGCAGCTGCTTTATAGAGAAATAAAGGACAAAATCAAGCTCTAGGAAATAAACCACGGTTAGTCCAAAATTATGACGATCTCAAGACATGTTATATATTCTGATACGAATTACAAGATTTGCAGAGATTCGTGGAAGGATTGTTGACAAAAAATGTGGACTTGCTAATAAAGCGTTATTAGAGTAAATCTATTAGTTATTAGACTAAATCAATACCTTAGCCTTACCTTATCTTACCTTACCACTAGAGTTCAGCAAGTCAAATTTGCTGGAAGAAGGGCTAGATGTATAAATAGGCGGATTGAGAACATCACCATTTGGACCAGAAACAACTACAATGACACCAAGAGACTAGCTGAGGATTGGGCTCGATTAAGATAAGAAAATAGAGAAGATTTTAGAAGAGAGATAGGAAGCAGACTCAAAGCTGCACCGGGATCCATGCACCCTTAGCCTACATGAATCAAGTTTTTAATATATATATTTAAATATATAATAATAATATATTATATATAAATTTATAATATATTTAAATGTAATTATGTTTATTTTGAATTCAGTTATCTGTTTTATATTTTATCACGTTTTGTATGTTTCATTTTGATGCTATGTGCATATGAATACATCAATGCCATACATAGAGTCTACTAGCTAGAGGCTCTCTAGAGAGGGCCTCTAGAGAGGGCCTCTAGAGAGGGCCTCTAGAGAGGGCCTCTAGAGAGGGCCTCTAGAGAGCCATAGCCCGTACTAAGTAGTACGGGCTATGGCCTAGTTAGGCATATTCTGCAATGTAATGAAGAATGCAATGTAATGATGATTTTTTTTTTGTCCGGAATCCATATTGACTGTCTGAAATGACCACAATTTTTTCAAGGAAACCATTTAGTCGTTTTTCGGTGACCTTCTCCAAAATTTTTGAGAAATTGCTCAGTAGGGCTACGGGTCGATAATTTTCTACGCTCGTGGGATCGCCGTCTTTTATATATCGGTGTAATCTTGGCTACTTTATGACAATCTGGAAATATTCCCTCTGAAAAGCTTAAATTGTAAAGATATGTTAGACAACGTGCCAGTACAAGTTTATGGATTTTAATTACGCTAACAGGTATATCATCGAGACCAGTTGATTTTTTGTTCTTTGAAGAGTCGATGCATTTTTCTATTTCTTGATTGTTGATTGATAGTTTGATCCTTATTAAATGTAGTCTATGTAGAACTCTTTGGATGCTTTCTATTTTTCTAGTTTTCATATATTTTCGTTATTGAATTGCTGATTCTCTATGTTTTTCATTATTTCTGTTTATTTTTATTTTTCTAGTTTTTATGTCTTTGTTATTTTTTATTTTCTATGTTTTTTTTAAATATTAGTTTTTTATACACTTTTTTTTATAATTTGAAATGTAATTTCATTTGTAGAAATACTTTTTTTTGTTATATGTAATTTCTATACCCAGATCGGGTTTTTAAAAATATTTTTTTCTTGTTTCTTATTTCTTATATTTAAATGAATACATTATTTGAATTTATTTGAATCATCAATGAAGTCAGACGTAATCGAAAAAACTACTGCAATCAGCGTCTTATCGCACGTGGTCTTTCTAAAGTAAACTCTTTTTGCTAATCTAATCAATGTGTTGGAGTTCACCTATTTTCTTTTGCCTTCATTTTTTCTGATATAATCATAAATTTATCTAGACTATTAATTCCTAACCTATATATACAATGATACATAGTATACGTAGATGATAAATGACAGCTAGATTCATTGGGGTCCACAGCATTTGGAACATTTTCTTTCAAGAGCAGTCCTCGAGCTGGAATGTGTTCTTGAATATTTTGTTTCTTGTAAATGTTTCTGTTCTATCAGAAGATATTTACGTTCTATTTCCACTCGTTTCGTTTGATCTACGATAAGGTTTTTGTTATAGTGTCATGGTTCTCGTGTGGCTTTTTTAGTGTTACGATAATTATCTCCTTGCGGTTTTATTATGTTTGCACGTACCTACATACTCAAAAATATCGTCATTTCTTAACGTCCTCCGTTGTATAGTGATTGAAATAACCATCCATTTTGAACGTTCCTGACGTGTTAATCATGAAAGAAAGTGCTTGTTTGTTCAAACAATTATGTATTGGGTTTCTAGTCCATCAGTCACAGCTCTCACTTGATCTACTAACCTTCAAACAATTTGAGTCATTACCAGATCTGTAAACCTGGCACTTAAATCGAAAACAGCCGTCATAAAATCATCGTTAAGATAAAATAACGATAATTGTTGTTTGACAATATTGATAATGTGTTAATTACCGTATTTATAATTATTATCGAAAGCAGCTATTCATGGAAATTGCGTAAAACGACATTTGAGGCGTTTTCTCTATTGCGCCGTCCGCCGTTTTACCACTCACACGCAAAATAATACAATTTACGGCGTTTCCTTAATTTCCTTTTTTTCCTTTAATGCATCATTCGCATAATTTAATACAATTTCTGTTTCCTGAATTCGTTTTTCCTCTATTGTAAATATTTTAAATTTCCTTTGTCCACCTTGTCATTAATACTCTCATTAACTGCATCGTTATTAGTATCGTTCAACCTTGGGGCGCGACGCGTAGGTTTGCGTAGATCATTTGAAATTGTTTGAAATTGATAAGCTCTTGATAAATTAACCACGTTCAAACAATATGTCAGCTTCTGCACGATTAGTCGTGAGCATGTGTCTCTTCGCCGCTTCGAAGCACACGGCTGATACCCTTCAACATTTTATTGCTGGTGATTCATCTATTGTGTCTTCGTCTTCATCATATTTAATCATATTAAGTAAGCCTAATTTAAGTGCTTGTCATATCAAAAAGGGAACTACTTCCCACGCAATGCACCCTTGCCAAAACCGTATTATTATCCAATCAAAAAAATTGTGCCTGTCGGCATTGTCTTATTTTATATGCATCTGAATAAGCCTCCGTAGAAATAAACTGTATGGACTGTAATCGTTGTGATGTTAGGATATTTGTATTTAAAAATTACGTGAATGTTTAATTTAATAACTTAAGTAGCATTCATTACAAATATTACAAAAGGGCTACTTGTTTTGTTTGTAACTTATGGGGGTAATTCCTGAAACCCAGCAGGTTTCTGCCAATTATATTAAAAACTTTATTTATATTAAAAACAAAATTATATTAAAAACACCATATACTTGCATTCAAAAATTCTGGAAAACATATCGATGGCTTAGAACGCAAATGTGTTAAGTGACTTTTTTACGAAAATGAGTTAAGTACTACATGACATCCAATATATTGATCTCCACATTCTGTGCTAATGTGGTAAGCATCTAACAACTGAGGCTTCGAATACTTCTTCGTAAAAACTGTGGTAAGTGCATCAAACAAAGTTTTTTGAAATGGTAATGATGCATAATCATTTACCACTATTGATATCTAATCAAAATTAAATCATCATAAAATGCATATGTGTTATCATCAGTTGATACAATATTCTCCAAAGCATGCTTAACCCTATACATGCTTAATGGTTTTATTTACTCTGTTCTAAAGTAAAGAACAAATTCTAAAAGTAGAAAGATGAGAACAAAATAAAATATAAATAATATAATAAAAATGAAAATGTGGTAACTACATTTACACAACTACAAATGTGGTAACTACTTTATATTACCATATAAAAATATGGTAAGTACCACCTCTTGTCGGTTTTTTTTTTAATACATAAAATACTAATAAATAAATATAATTATTATAATATAGTGTAAGCCAAATACATATACTATAGGTTAAAAATATTAACTGAAATTATTTCTTCATCTGTTTCGAGATTATTATACCTAAACTTTCAAAAAGCTCTCCTGTAAAATTTAGAAATTTGCACTTGACACATTTGCGTTCTAAGCCATCGATATGCGAACTGTCGTAAAACTATTGTTCTTACCGGTTCCGTAGAGTTTAGGCCTTATGTCCTGTCTGTATTTTCCTAGGTAGGCTCAACTCAATTCAATTCATTTCATTTTCAAATAAAAATCTTTACAAAATGTAGAAACTTAAAATTAGGTAGGTATTAGGTACATTTACGATTACTTACAATTTAATTCGTTCGTGATTACACTACATGGTGAGTTGTTTTTTAGTGGCATCATTGTAGTAGGTGAATCGGTACAACAAACTGAGCATTTTTTGTGAAAAACAAAAATATATATTTTTTAAAAAGTTTTTTTGTTTTTTTTTTATTGAAGAAAAGTTTAGAAGCTTTGAGCGCGCAGCGCCATCTGACGGTACGTAAAATATCGCTAATAAACAATATTAGCAATATTCCACCTACCGCTAGATAGCGCATCGTGCTCATAGATTTTTATACTAATTTCTAAATTAAAATATAACAAAACTGTCAAGTACTTTAGAATTCTAATGGAAGAACATCTTATTTGGCAAGACCAAGTAAACCACGTAAGTCGTCCCATTTTCCATGGTTTTCATAGTCTCCGGCAGCTTTTCTCCGGCGATTTCTTCCCATATCGGTAAAAGAAATGATTATGTCCATACTGTTAACGTCAACACTTGACTACGGTGATGTTTGTTATCTAGATGCCAATGAATTTATTGTAAAAAGGCTAGAGCGTCTGTAAAATATCTGCTTGAGTTGTGTTTTTGCGAAAGTTCGATCACGTTAGCTGCTTTCGTGAGCAACTTTACAGGCTCCCTATTCGCGATCGAAGAAATTTGCATACGCTGTCGCTACTCTACAACATCCTCAATAACCCCACTCCGCCCTCTTATCTCAAGGAGAAATTCCACCCTTTGGGAGGTTTCGGGCTCCCCGATTCGATTAACCCTCCTATGTATGGATAACCCTCCCGGGTTAATCGAAGTGGTTAATAAATAAATAATAAACAATAAATAATATATACACGATATTATGATACGGGTTAATAAACACACTCTTCATTCCGTTTCATCACTCTTCTGTTTACAAATATATTTTTACGGTCCTTTATGCTCGCTTATGGAATCATCTCCCACACCCTGATTCAGTTATACCTTCGTTGCTTACTTCCAAAAGTTGAAAGTGAGCGTTGTTGAAAAGGAAACATTTGATTTCACACAGCTACTTACCATTTGGTTATTAACTTTATTGAGTTATTTATATTCAACCTACCTTGTTCTCTCCTTTATTCTTCTTTAGCCAAAAGTAGTAAAAAATGGTATGTTGTTTATAACACGACAGCCCGACAAAAAAGGTGTGTTCATCTATATATGTTTTTGAGTTCTTTATTCCACCATTACTTCTAAAATCTTGATCAGGGTAATTCTAAGATGGGTTCCCGGCCATGCAGGAATCGAGGGAAATGAAAAAGCCGACGAACTTGCTAGGACGGGAGCAAAGGGAACGTTATACGGCCCTAAACCTTGCTGTGGCGTACCAAAAAGCCTTGCAAACCAAATGCTCAAACAAATGTGTTTAGAACAATCCGTCAACCACTGGAACAACACGCCAGGGTTGAATCATTCCAAAGCGCTTATCAAGGCTTACGACCGTAAGACGGCCCGTGAGGCCCTATCGCTAAATAGGAACAATCTACGCATACTGGTGAGGGCGCTCACGGGGCATTGTGGCCTGAACAAACACATGTTCAACCTCAAGCTCAGAGACACAAAAATGTGCAGGTTCTGCCAAGGGGCAGAGGAAACTCCCCAGCACCTAATGTGCGAGTGTGGCCCTCTGATGCGTAAAAGATACACCCACTTGGGTGGTCACTACCTCCAACCTGAGGAGGTAAAACAATCTGGCGCCAAAAGCCTGCTGCGGTTCTTAAATGACACGAGGCTTAGCGCAGAACTATAGTATTTGGCGAAAAAAATAGATCAGCAATGGTCGCAGTGTTACAAGGCTCATAAAGACCTTAGAAAAGCCCCACTCAACAAATAATAATAATAATCATTCCGAGTGTCACAGCGTACCTTAACTGTCCAAATATCAAGTAAGTGCTTGTCTAAATGTCCAAATGTCAATATATTAATATACATATGTCGTGTTTATTATCAACAGAAAGGTCTGATTTAGTATATTTTAAAAATATAAATGTTTGTTTTTAAATAAATACATAAACCACAAATATTTAAAAAAAAAACAGTAAAAAAATTATTATAAATTTAATAAATCACCTTCTGTAACGGCAGTCGTGTTTTTTTTTCTTTATATTTACTAGTTTTAAATTTAACTTAATTACTTCTTAATCTAATTTAATTACCGTATTATAGCTATTTAAAAATAGGTTATGAAATGGTCGACTGCAGGCACTTATCAAGACTTCAGTTTCGGGGGAGGAGGGGTGGTTTGGAGGGGGTGGTCAGTTTCGGGGGGCCTTATTTTAACATTCATTAAATTAACGCGCCCTGGACTTATGTCTGACACTAGATACATAAGTAGCGGATTCTCCCTGTTTCTCATTTTTTCTGGACTTTTTTTTTATTCAAAAAATTTTGGGAGGGGATGCATCCGCTGTGTCCCCCCCCTCCCCCTTTCCCTGGATACGTCATCGGTCGACTGTAAGATATATTGTTTTATTGATAAGTCAGCCATTTGTGCATATATTTTTTTTAAAACCCAGTATAATATTCCTTATGTAATGTTACTATTATCACATTTAAGTTATTCTATTCTATTCAACCAAAATGACGCCAATGTCAATAGGATACATTGCCCCAAAAAAGATGGCACAGACTTCTGCGTCTCATATTTTTTTCTCTTCTCGCTTAATTATTGTTAAGAAGCGCGCAGGCGCGAAGCGTTAACATAAATTAACATATTTTAAGCTCCAAGGATTCATTAACCCCTGAAGCGTGGGCACTAATTTACAATTGCTCTCCAAATTGTTGTAAATAGATGAGATAATAACTACGATTATAGATACGATAAAAACGGCGTTGTATGAGATTTCCGCATTTTCACATGTGTATACGGTAATTAAAAGTGCCGGTGTACTATGCGCCGCCCAGAAAAACCTTGTACTGATCTTGAAACGTTTTGTTTTCGTCTTCGGTTTCATTTTAATTATAGTCTTGTATTTCCGTTTAATTTCCGTCATTAACAGTTGTGGTTAATATAATACAGACCGTCTCGTTTTCATCGACCTTTCTTCTTCTATTGCACGAACAACGATATAGAGCAGAGTGTAACGGACCTTACTTAACATGTTATGTTATCTTTACTTAACATGTTAAAAAATAAATAGTATCTAAGAAACATTAGAAACTACTAAAAGTTATTCGTCGTAAAATCTTATTGTAAAACAAATTAAAGGCTTATTTAATAAAATAGTTAATATCTCTTATGGCTACCTAATAAACGCCAGTCATCACAATAATTAAAATAGTTAGTTAAGTAGTTGAATAATCAAAGCAGAAGCCTAACAATTGAAATAGTCAATAAACCTAATATAATATGTAGATACTAAAAACTGTAGGTACATAGTAACATCCAAAGTAGTAAGTAAAGTGTTAAATAATCAAACTAAAGCTAAATCTTACATTTAAATACTAAAAGTACAAATATAATTATCATTCAAATTGGTCTCATGGAGGGCAACGTCATGGCCCTCGAATACGGTCAGATTACCAGATAGAAGTCTGTCTGTGTGTATTCCTCCACGATAAATCCCAAATGCTAAATCCGATTGAGCTAAAATTTGGCAGGCAGACATAATTTGGTCATGGCAAGATTTGATAAGGTTACAGTTCAACCCGACACTTCATGGGGTAATGGTCATATTTCAATCTCGAAATATTAGACTTATAGACATAACATTTGGTACACAGATAGCTTGTAGGGTCGAAATTTTAATGATTTTTTCCGGTCAGTATATTTGCGTAAACGATTGGATCGAATGTGTTGCGATGCATTCTCACTATCCGCGCATGTCGCAGGCTATCCCTTTCAATCAGTTCAACCTCTTTCCCAAAGGGACGTCACGCTCAAAAAGGATGTCCCTTTGGGACATCACTCCCAAGTCGACATCCTTCCATAAGTCCTTGGTTACTTGCCGGGAAAGTTTTGGGGTGTCACAGCCGTATTTTTCTATAATCAGTTATTAACACGGTAATTTGTTTAATTAATGGTGAGAAGGGTACTAACGTTTTCTCCGTCCCCTTTGGAAACTATCGCTAGATGTGGGTCAGGAGTACAGGAGACAGATTATGTTTCAGAGGATAGAGTTATTGTAAAAATCCTGGAGAAATAATGAAGAATCGAAGGTAGTCGAAGAGTTGGCAGCTCAGATACGTTTTGGCTCTAAAAATTTCATTTTTGTCTCGCAAAATTTATCTTCACTAAAAGAAAACGAAATATTTGCTGCCTCGTTACTAGAGGTTAGAATAGCCTTTGTTAGGAATAGAAAAAAAAATGATTGTGTCACCCCAAGATCCGCGCCAAACCCTTTCAACCTCCAACCCACCCCCTTACAATCCACCTTCCACCCTCGCCAACTCCCCCACTCATCCTCGACCCCCCAACCGATAGTGATTTTGTTAAGTTGCTATGATAGTAAAAGTATTAGTATTTTGTATTTTAGTATTTTTTTAGTATTTCCGTGGATTAAAATTGTATTTTCCCAAAAATGATGGAGTATTTTCTTAAACATGGCAGTTTTTTTTGCGTCGCTTGTAAACGAGATATCCCAAATAAAATATTTCACAACGTGATTTCGGTCCAACAAGGCATCTATCTGTATACATATTGAGTTGTCAACTACAACGGGCGAGCCCGTCACCACAGGACGTTTTAACGATTAGTCGTTCTATCGACCTGCAGTGAGCGTAGAAGAATTTGGACATAACAATCCGACGTCTAGCTACGCCACAACCGGTAAGAGACCAACTCCTCATCGCGAGAAAGCCAGGAATTACTTCCCGGCCGCTCGAGACACTCGCGCCCTTACTTCCAATTGTGACCAGATTTCTCCGGTCTCTCGATTGGTTCCGAGTTCGAGGTCGCTTGCGCGGGCCTCTCCCTTACGAAGCGGTGAAACGGTGAAAACCGAATCTATCGCGGACCAAGGCGTCCTTTGCCCGGCTCTGAACCGGGATCGGATGGCCAATTGTCATTTCAAGAGCAGTCGCCGTAAGGTACGCAACCACACCCGCTCTATAGGAAGCAACACAGTTTCCAGACTCCCCCGACTGTTAGTCGGAGTGCACAATCGATTGGCTTGCGCCGCACGGTGCGCAGACCATCCAGGAGCGCCAGAGGTTTGATTCTCAGGCGAAACTGGTTTCGCCCCCCAGAGTCCTACCCAGGTTCGCACCCCGTGCATGGAGGCCGTCGGATGGGTGTTGACCCGTGAGTGTGACCGACCCTGAACACATGGGTCATCGTGGCCAACTCATCATGGGCCCGTTAGCCCCCGAAACATCTGCATACAAAATTTCATGTCTATAACTGCAATATTTTAAGATTGAAGTATAACTAGCGCACCCCTTGTGGATCTCAACCACAGTCTTTTCAAGCCTTGCCATTACCGATTAATGCCTGCATGTCAAACTTCAGCTCAATCGGATGAAGCGTTTGGGCGCTATCGTCGAGGAATGTACAGAGGCACACAGACACACACATTCGCACACACACACACACACACACAGGCACACACACACACTCACTCACACACACACACAAAGAGACACATACACACACAGACTCACAGACAGACTGTCAGTCTGGAAATGGTCTTAATCGTCTCGGGAGGGGTAAAAAAATATATATCCGTCTTCATCTCGAAGAAGAATTTTAGCGCCTTCACAATACTTTCCCACTGCCAGGAAAGTAAAACCACCTGCAATAGTTTTTCATTTAAAAAACATCTTATTTACATTTCAGTTACATTTCTGTCAAAAATTGCTTTAATGGATATTTTTCTTTTGTTTCAGCAGGGAGCTCTTCCAGCATTTGTACCACAGGAGATGAGGATCCATGTCCAGAGAGTTATCGCTATTCCTCCTCCTCATCACCAACAGCCACCACAACAACAGCAGCAGCAGCAACCCGATGAGGTAATAAGACTCATATCTAAGTTAACGTGGACGATCAACGATTGTTCTGCTTCTTATATGACGGCCATATCCTACCGGATTGTCGGCAAATCGTGATGTATTCTCTCACGCTTAATGTAACTCTGAATAAATCTATCAAAGTTCAAAACCTGTATCTCTGTGCACAGCCATGAAATTCATATGTTCCTACTGATCACTTTATATTAATTTTCCTGGGTACTTTTCTTGTATCTGAGGTAGGTATAAGTTTCTTTTTTATGTAGATTTAGTAATCATATTATTAATAAACTCTCTATTCGCACTTAATAAAGTAAAATACAAAAATACGAGCTTATTTACACATACCAATATCTCACCAATAACCTAATCACAGTGCAGAGGTACATGCGCGCGTTGTGGAAATAAAGATTAATAAGTTTGTCTGCAGAAAATACAAATTACTTACTATATATAAAACAAAAAATACCAAAGAAGAAGAAACTGAGAGAAATAGAAGAGAGAAAGGGATGAACTTGTTACTTCATAGAAAAGGAGCACTTTTGAGAAGAGCCTTGAATGATTGTAAGGAAGTCGAAAGTTTGGTATTTGCTGGGAGATCGTTCCGGAGTCTTACACTATGGACACAGAAAGAGTAGGAGTAGATATCAGTATTATGACTTGTCATGACAAAATTGTCATGACTAGTCTAGACAAGACAAGACTAGACAAATTATGACTTGGCATGACAAAATTCCTTGGAATTTTGATTAAATTGTTAGAGGCTGACCGAAGTACGAGTTAATGGTTCGAAAAGCTCGTATAGATATGATGGTGTTGATTGGGAAAGCACTAGATACAGGAGAGCAAGTATATAAATATGTCTCTACTGTCAACAACTTTAACTATGTCGTATATTCGGGTACGTGATCATACTTACTTACATAGACCGACGATGAATCGTAAACATACATTTTGCAAACGTTCAAGTTTCTTGAGTAGTACCTCTAATAAATTGAGACATTCTTCTTCTTTGTTAAATCTTGAGGAAGCGGCTGATGTTATTGCCACCACCCAGTGGCATTACCATGTGTATTTGACGCATTATGGCTATTTGCATTACTTGGTATCCTCGCGCTGTGTGCCGATGATGTTTTGACCGCTCATGCCTGCCTAGAGGGTCTTTTATCCACTCCCAGTTATTATCCATGCTTTCTTATCTCTCCATATAACATCGTCTCTATAGGCGAAGAAGTAATCTGATATTACAGTTAATCTATATGAGCGGTTCATTTGGATGCCGATAAAGATCTCCGAACAACTTAACACTTGCATAACACCCATGCATAACTATGCTATGCTATGAATAACATTAAATATGTATTATATGGATTGTTCCACTTCCAATGTTTATGTTTTGCTTTTTGAGAGCAATATAACCTGATATATGAAATAATCAGGACACATTAGTTTTTCGTTAAAAAAATTATTATGTGATCTAAACATCCACTGTGAAATGAAGATCATATATAGCCTATATTTTTTGTGGATATGTCATGTTTGGATTCTAAAAATATGAACGCATTGTCTTTAGTGAAAGTTAAAAGCTAATCAATCATTTATGCTTTCAGATGCAAATGGAACAGATTGCCATGCCCCTTCCCCTTGGAGGTTTAGGTGGACTAGCCGCCCTAGGCCTGACACCAGCTGACCTCCGCGCCATCCAGCGTACAGTTCAAGAAGCCGCCGCCGCCAGACAGAGGCAAGAACAGCAGGAGTCCATCGACAATGACATGCAGGAGGTGAAGACCATCGTCAATACCCTGGAGGCCGAAGCTCGCGCCGAGGAGGAGGAATCCCACGAGGAGGAACAGCGTGCTCAAGTGCAGGCTGCCGTTCAGGCTGCCCAGGCCCTGGTCCATGGACTTGAGCCTGCTCAAGCCCAAGCCCAAGAACAAGCCAGGGCTCAGGCGCATGCGCATGCCATGCAGGCTCAGCAGCACGCCCATGAGATGGAGGTATGTATTATAATGTATTCTTATTTTGTCAATAACTCTGCTTTGAGTAGGGTAACTAAGATTAAGGATCTGGGTGTTACACTCGACTCCAAACTGCTATTTGATGCCCACATCGACAGTATTGTTGCGAAAGCGTTTAAAGCCCTAGGATTTATTATACGATCCAGCGAACACTTCAATAACATAAAAACCATAAAAATTCTCTACTGTGCCTATGTCCGCAGTCATCTTGAATATGCATCCCAGTTATGGAACCCTTGTTACGAGGTGTATGCATCGAGAATAGAGGCCATCCAAAGAAAATTTCTGCACTACATAGAATATAAATGTCGTATACGTGATCCAGACTACTATTCTCGTTGTATCCGCCATCATTTGCTGCCATTGGCTTTGCGAAGTAACATAGCTGACATCTCACTTTTACTACGAATTTTAAATGGCTCGATTGATTGTCCTGAACTATTATCTAAAATATCTCTCCGCACTCCTAGCCGGGCACTTAGAAATAGGGCACCGCTTCATGTACCTGGCTTTAAAACCAAATACAGGCGTAATTCCTATTTTATAAGGGTATGCGAAACTTTCAACACCCTGAATGCTGACATGGATATTGACCCCTTTTTCACGAATATAGATACTATAAGGAAGCAGGTTGTAGGGCGATTTTGTGATGACCAGGCTTAGCATTTCCTTCTTTTATTACAGAATTGTTTATGTCAACATGTTTTCTAAAGTACAATTTAGTATCTTCTTGTTTAATATCTTCTTTATACTTAATATCAGTTCTAAATTGACGTTATTATTATTGTCATTATCAGTGGTAACTTGTAAATGGCTCTAAGCTTCCTATTATGTTACATATGTCTCCAAAATAAGAAAGCGTAATAATATTAAATTTAGGTATATACATATAAATATACACTTACATACATAAATAACTATATACTTTATAGATAAATATAAAATATTACTATATATATATACATATATCTCACAAATCGTGCTCTATTTTAATTTATATGTTATTAATGTCTCCGTTTCTTGTCGACCCATAGTCAAAAGTGACTTAGTTAGGTTTTTCTTTACGCCGTGATTATTCCTAGATTTCAGTCCTGCAGGAAAAACACTATTCATTTTGTTGAACAGTCGAGGAGCAATGTAAGAAAAGTGTTTTTGTGCAAAACACTTTTCTGTTTGAAGTGAATGAATCTGTGAATGAATCTGAAACACAAATGAATCTGTTTGAGTAAAATTTTATGTTACTTGAAAAACAAACGCTATCGATGTGTAGGAATGCCTTTTTAATTATGCTCTCGACTTTTAAATCATAGTGGAGATTGGAGTAAGTAGACTATAAGGTTACTAATAAGTATAATCGTTTCTAGAGGGGGAAGGAGAATGTTTTTTTTGTTGTTGAGAATTTGAAGTTTGGAATTGTCAACGCTAAAATGATTTCTACGGTTCTTTTCAAAGCAATAGGCACTTAACACCAAGGTATGCTTGGAGAGTAATACAGTCTTGAATTAAGTAAATACTGGGGAACACTGTGCCGTTATTAAAGCAGAAAGGCATGTCGTTGTTATACATAAATAGCAAAGTGGTCACAGAATTGAACCCTAAGGAATACCTGAAGTAATTTCCACACTCTCTGATCGAGATCACTCGAGGACAACTACTTGGCAGATACCAGATACAAAATTCGTCTTTATCCAAGCCACTTTCCTAAACACTATTTCAGATATTTACACATAGGTAGGTATCATTTAAATAAATTTAATCCTTATTTTAAATGTATATGGCCGTTACAAAGGACCTCTTAACTTTTCTATTTATCTTCGATCATATTGAATTTCTCCTATGGATAACACATTTAACAAATATTATACCTTCTAAGCAAGCATGTTTATCATCATTAGATTTTAAATTTTGGTCCAATACTTAAATCTACAAACTATCAGAATAGAACAGATAAAGAGAAAAGAGCACCAATTAGAAATACATCCTGACTAAAGACCTACGTCTAAGGTCACAACATCTTTGATCAGGCAAACTTCCGCAATGGTATATAACTACCACATACTTTGAAGGAGGATGATGAATCTAGGTGTTTGCTACCGAATTCAAAACTGAAATCATGTTCTTGACACATTTTAACTCTGTTTTTCTTAATATTCCAGGTACTCAGGCAGGAAGACCTCGCCGGTCAGGAGATGATGGGCCGCAGGGCTTATGGCAGGGGATTACCAGTGCACATTCCTGTACCAATGATGGTCGAGGAGACCCAGACCCAGCAGATGGTGCAAGAGGAAGGTGAATCTAGGCCACACTGTGAGTATTACTAGGTTCAGCTTCTATCCGGAAATCTTCTCGAAGAGGTGAATCGAATGAAAGAATTACCATTGGTGAGTCGTGGGCAGTGCGGGATAACAAATGGGTAAATAGTGAGACCAGTAAAAGTATTTTAAAAATTTTTCACTGACTTTCACTAAGTAATTGAAATTGTATTTAGTGGTTCAAAGAAATGTGACTTTAATAAAAGTACACTTAGATTTTTATCTACTAATCCATATAAAAATAAACTTTAAAAAAGTGTTATATTGCTTCAAGAGTGAGATTGCGAAAGGATGATTATCAATGTTACCATATAATATGAAATATATACAATTTCTTATTCTTACAGATGTCCAGCCTCGCTCGGTGTAAGCAGTTGGCAGTATCTCGTCAAACAGACATCCCTACTACATAAGTTTTTTTTTTAAATGTATAGATAAAAGTTGAAATGTTTCGACAAAAAAGCAAGTAACTCACAGATTGTAAATCGTTATTTCCTAAATATTAAAATACTGTAAATAAACCTACATTTCGTATTTTGTATTATCCGTACAAAAAGAACGCTGTGAGAATAGTGCAAATCCGTCCATTCATTTATTGTGATCTTATGAACTAATAACAAAAAAAAAACTATAAATGTAAAGTCCTTTGTATTTGTTATTACTTTTAATTGCTTCGGGTATTTAAATGTTTTTATTAAATTATTCAAATAAGCGATTCATGTATTTTTGATCTGTTTTTCTTTTATATTTGAAATATAAAAACATTTGGTCGGCGATTGCAATATTTTTTATATGAATTAGAGGCAAATAGTTATAATGGATAAATTTATATTTAGTTTTAGAAAGTATACGTAATTCGAGAAAGAAAAAAAAACACAAAATTCCCTACTAAAATCTAATGTTAACAGTATTTCAATTTTCTTTGTTTTTAAGTTCCAGAATATATTTTCAAAAATGTGTAAATATTTATATTTTGGGGTGATCTTGAATAAATATATTTTTTGGTTATTTACATATCGATGTTTTATTTGGCGCCATCTATAAACGATCGCCGGAACATTTATGTGAATGGTATGTTACTTTATTGAGCGCGCCTGCCGTTAGATGGCGTTGGGTTTTTTTAAAAAGTCTTTCTGATTTTAAATTATTGTACTCAGAGATATACTTTAAACTCTATGTAGTATGAACCTACGTAGTCAATTACCACATATTGAAATAATCCGGCGTAGCCTGATTGGATGCGAATAGAGAATTAATTGACAAACTTGAAACAATTCTAAAAACGTACATGCAATCGGTTTTTTATCACCAATTAAAATTATAGTTATAAAAACAAAAAAAACACGCTTTAATAGCAATGTGAACTAAAAATTAAAAAATAATTTGAAATACAAAGATATTGTTCATCAGCGAGCGACCCTACCCTAACTCAATACAGTTAAATGATTTTGAATAAGTTTTAATAATGAATAAAGTGACTCATAAAAAAGTTAATTTTAATTTTAGTTCACATTGCCATTAAAGCGTATTTTTTTTAACTATAATTTTTCATATTTTTTTTTCTTTTTTTTATAAAGCAGGACAATATTTAGTGACAATATATGGCCGGTTATAGGATTTTAAAACAGGGAGTCGTTATAAGGGAAACTTTAAAGTGTCGAAACATCTAACGTCTTTTGGACAACGTCATTACAGCTTTCTTGCTCCAAGAATGGTTAATATCATGAGTAAAGAGAACATATTGAAAATTAGCAGAAACCAACAAAAATATCACCTTACATTATGGTTAATAAACCTTGGTAGGAGAGAGACGGAGAAAACATTCATCACAATTTTAAAATAAATAAATATATTTATTTTCTATATATTTTTTAATACGTATTTTTACTAAATGTTATATATTATTAGTTATTATTATAAATGATTATTTATTATTGCTATTATATATTATTATTATTATTATTATACAGTATTACTATTATTTGGTATTACTTGTTTATAGTTGTAATATTATTTTAGTGTAGTGATTCATTTTAACTTGATTTGATTTAAATTTTTTATTTTTATTTTGGAAGTTATGTAGTTTATAATAATTTGTATTGGTGTTCTCCGTAGAACAGGCTCTGCCTAGTTAGGAACAACACAATTTATGTTAAGTGCTAACGGTGTAATTTTTTTGTGGACCAATAAATAAATAAATAAAATAAATAAAAGGGAAACGGTAAAATTTCCAATTATTCGGACTTTAGGAAGTTAATAAAAAATATCTTGAAAGATTCCGTTACAAAAGTACATACAGGCCAAGCTTTTCCTGATCCTCCTGGTTAGGACATTAGCTCAAAATTATGAAGTTATTGCATTGTCATCGGCCTTTAATACATGTGCAAAATTTCAAATTATTTAGACGTCAGGAAGTTAGTGAAATTTATCATGAAAGATTCCGTTACATACAAATAGGTCAAGTTAACAAAAGCTTTATATAACAATAATGACCACGTGTCGTCTATTCGTAAACAAATAAGTATCAAGGCTTTCTGTCAGGGACTGTAGAACGTTGCATATCCTTACTTTACTTTTCCGTGTCATCTAGGAAATCAATCGATTTCACAACATTATTTTCTTCATCTTCTTTGCCCAGTGACCTTCCACTGCGTTTACTTGACAATTTTATTGGCGGTACCATAGCATTTAACGGCTCTTATTACGAACTTATTCGACCTTCAGACAGCATGCCTGTGTTTTGACAGCTAATGGTTGGACAGCTAATAGTTCTCGTGCAGTTGGACCACTAAGACCTGCTCTTTATCTCTGGTCGGTTCAACTGACGGTTCAACCACTATTCGGTAGCATCCTTGAATTGGGTCAAACCTGGAAAAGACTCCGTTTTCCCTTGTTATGGCCTGGTGGATTGGTTTGTATCGTATCGT
This sequence comes from Micropterix aruncella, assembly GCA_944548615.1. Classification (NCBI taxonomy): domain Eukaryota; kingdom Metazoa; phylum Arthropoda; class Insecta; order Lepidoptera; family Micropterigidae; genus Micropterix; species Micropterix aruncella. The sequence continues at coordinate 16,239,070 of OX155960.1, forward strand.
TGGTACTGTATCGTCCCTAATCGCCCCTGTGGGTGCGTGCCCTTTCACAGGATCCCGGTCGTCGACGTCTCCGACGGCGCCCCTGCCGTTTGCTGCCCGTTTTTATTTATTTTTTTTCGACACCCCGTATGGAGCATACCTTCCACCGCCTCATCATTGAAATAAAAATAATATATTATACTATATAAATAATGAAATATGTTACCGCTTAGTCGCCTAGCTTAGTTTAGTAATTAAGTAATAATTGTAAACATGTTAAAGTTTAAATAAACGGTTTACGGGGTGCTGGCGGGGGCTGAAGCCCGGAGAATCCTTCCTAAGGTCTCCGTTCGCTCACCCCTCACGCTCTACCCTTCCGGCATGCGTGAGGTTGTCGTTGCATGACATCCTGGGCAGATAAAACGAACCACGTCGTTAGAACTGCCCGGGTGGTGGGCGGGGTTTTCAACCCTCGCCTGTCGCCGCGTAAATATTAAATGGTGGATTGGTTTCTTCTGGGGTTGTCCTTTGGGCGCTGTTAGGCGGTTTGCGAATCGGGCGGCGTCAACCAATCGACTGTGCACTCACGCGAATAACCTTGAGGCATGGAAATACTCCTATGAAATAATTCTTACGAAATGATTCTCAAGAAATTCTTAAGATTTTTTAATAATTCTTCAGAAATTCCTCAAAGTTCTTAAAAAGAAACTTAAGAAATGATTCTTAAGCAGTGGTTGTTGACCTAATGCCAGCTACTCTTGAAACCGGGTGATAGACAGCCAAAAGCCATAGTCTTTCCCGAGCTCGCACTTCTGCGTGGAGGCCGCCGGGCCCATTAGCTAAAGAATTTACAGTTCTACTCTGATAAGACTGATTTCGACGATTGCTAGCAAAACAATGAAGACGATAATTTGAAGGAAATATTCAAGGCCTATGAGCCGTCAAGTCCCGAATCCAACGACGAACAAGGACATATAAATGAGGAGTCGAATGAATCTGATAATGATTTTCTGTCGGATATGATAATGATGTTGTCGTAGCAGACTCCTAGTTAAAGTATTGTTTAGATGTGTATTGTTTAGGAGTATTCCTGCCAAACAGCCAAAAGCCGTTAGTTGTCGTTCTATAATATAGCTATATCCTTGTCGATTGTATGAGGCGTTATTATTGACCATTATGTCAATGGGAGCTAACGGGCCCATGATGAGGTGGCCACGATGACCCATGTGTTCAGGGTCGGTCACACTCACGGGTCAACACCCATCCGACGGCCTCCATGCACGGGGTGCGGACCTGGGTAGGACACTGGGTCAACAAGTCTCCCCTGGGAATCAAACCTCTGGCGCTCCTGGACGGTCTGCGCACCGAGCGGCGCTAGCCAATCGATTGTGCTCTCCGACTAACAGTCGGGGGAGTCTGGGAACTGTATTGTTTCCTATAGAGCGGGGGTGGTTGCCTACCTTATGGCGACTGCTCTTGAAATGACCATTGTCCATCCGATCCCGGTTCAGAGCCGGGCAAAGGACGCCTTGGTCCGCGATAGAATCGGTGTACTCCGTTTCACCGCTTCGTAAGGGAGAGGCCCGCGCAAGCGACCTCGAACTCGGAACCAATCGAGAGACCGGAGAAATCTGGTCACAATTGGTAGTTAGGGCGCGAGTGCCGCCCGCCAGGTAACATACCTGGCTACTCGCGGTAAGGCGTTGGTCTCTAACGGGTTGTGGCGTAGCTAGACGTCGGATTTGTTATGTCAAAAGTCTTCTACGCTTACTGCAGGTCGATAGAACGAACAATCGTTAAAACGTCCTGTGGTGACGGGCTCGCCCGTTGTGGTTGACATCTCAATATGACCATTATGTAAGTATCTACCGTCTGGACTATCCGTTGCATTTTGAAGCACATATATATTTGTATATGAAAAGGGATGTTGGCATATCTGTCTGTCTGTCCCAGCTTAATAGGCTCCGAACCCGTTTGACTGATCACGTCGAAAAAAAATATAATATGCATTTTTTCATGAAGAAGGTTTTTATGATATCGGCTTTGTTATAACTCGCCACTAAGTTGCGCTGCAGCGCGTCAACTTCTATACCGCTCAACCGATTGCCATGAAAATTGATATCCATAGACATCTGAGCACGCATACTATTTTCGCGCTATTAACTTTATTGTAACTCGTCACCAGATGGCACTGCAGCGCATCAACTTCTATACCGCTCAAGCGATCGCCATGCAAATCGGTATACATAGACATTTGGGCACGCATAATATTTTCGCGCTATCCACTTTGTTGTAACTCGCTAGTAGGTGGCGCTGTATACCGTTCAAGCGATCGGCATGAATATTAGTATACATAGGTATTTGAGGAAGGATATAACACGTTAACGCAGGTTAGTAGAATATTACGTCTACTAGTAGAATATAAAAGTTTTTTTCTGAATGACTCAGACATTTCATTTGTACGCTTAACATACACGTAGGTACATGATCACGACACTCAAAGCAAAGGCAACATAGCTTTCCCCAAAGTCCGTCTGACTATAATCCGAAAGTCATTTATGTATTTGGCCTTAACCTTCCAAACACTGACTCATCACACATGGTTTATGAGGTAGACGACCTCGAAAGAATGATACAATACCTTTTATAAACTTGCTTATTATAATAAATAATATAATATATCTAAGATAACTTTATAACCACGTACAAACGTAAAAAAATAGGTAAAGGTATACAGAATAGAACCTTCGAACCTTTGATAATGTTTGATCATTCATTATAATTATTGACTTTTAACGGATCTGATTATGGAGCGTTTATCTTTGATTTTGTCAGAATTTGTTTATTATTGGAATTATTTTTAGATTATTATATTTTTCTCATTAGTTTTGGACTATTCATATTTTAGTTTGTTTTTTACTCTTTTTTTACATTTATATATTTTATTAGGTATTTGTGTTTTGAGCGACTATTACTATGACATATTGAATTTATTATGACTATGACATATTACTATGACAAATACTGTATTTGCAATTTCGAATGAATAAAAGACTTTGCTATTGACTATTTCACGCTGCAATATATATATATATATATATATATATATATATATATATATATTGCAGTATTAATACTGGCAATATATATATATATATATATATATATATATATATATATATATATATATATATATATATATATATATATATATATATATATATATATATATATATATATATATATATATATATATATATATATATATATATATATATATATATATATATATATATATATAAGATGATTATAAAGTAAATAATTATAAAAGCCACTTACATCGTGACGAAGGATTCCCTTGATCGGATTCGGGAATGCTTTAGGTGTTAACGAGAATGATGAATGCCTCTCACTTGCGGAAAGAGGAGTAGGTTTAAGTTGGGCCCATTTTTCAACTAGTAAACGCTCACCCTTCATCCAATTATCTCAAAAATTAAGCTACAATCCTTCTTTATACGTAAACTCACTCAATTTCCTATTATTTCAGGGGAAATAACAAGACAAGACGAGCTACTTGACAGATGGAAGAATTTAAAAAAATAAAAAATAAAAAATAGCACCTTTAGAAAATAAAAAAACGAAATTCGAAATTTTAAATTCTTCCATCTGTCAAGTAGCTCGTCTTGTCTTGTTATTTCCCCTGAAATAATAGGAAATTGAGTGAGTTTACGTATAAAGAAGGATTGTAGCTTAATTTTTGAGATAATTGGATGAAGGGTGAGCGTTTACTAGTTGAAAAATGGGCCCAACTTAAACCTACTCCTCTTTCCGCAAGTGAGAGGCATTCATCATTCTCGTTAACACCTAAAGCATTCCCGAATCCGATCAAGGGAATCCTTCGTCACGATGTAAGTGGCTTTTATAATTATTTACTTTATAATCATCTTATTGATCAATTCTAAAAAGAATATATACACAAAACTATCAAATATTTCAAAATATTGAATTTTTACATATTTTATGTTTCGTTCATTGTAAATAATCCATTTAGGTTAAAGGTAATCTTTCCAACTAATAGGAAAGAGCTGACTGCTTCCTTTCATTGATATGAGGGCATGTCACGCTTTTAGTTTTAAGTTTTCAGCTGAATATTGATCGCAGCTTCTTTATATCGCACCTTTAGAAAATAAAAAAACGAAATTCGAAATTTTAAATTCTTCCATCTGTCAAGTAGCTCGTCTTGTCTTGTTATTTCCCCTGAAATAATAGGAAATTGAGTGAGTTTACGTATAAAGAAGGATTGTAGCTTAATTTTTGAGATAATTGGATGAAGGGTGAGCGTTTACTAGTTGAAAAATGGGCCCAACTTAAACCTACTCCTCTTTCCGCAAGTGAGAGGCATTCATCATTCTCGTTAACACCTAAAGCATTCCCGAATCCGATCAAGGGAATCCTTCGTCACGATGTAAGTGGCTTTTATAATTATTTACTTTATAATCATCTTATTGATCAATTCTAAAAAGAATATATACACAATACTATCAAATATTTCAATATATATATATATATATATATATATATATATATATATATATATATATATATATATATATATATATATATATATATATATATATATATATATATATATATATATATATATATATATATATATATATATATATATATATATATATATATATATATATATATATATATATATATATGCGTTACTCTATGCGGTGCGCTTCAGTGCAATTGTGTTACTGTTTTAACATGACGTTTAATCGAAAATTTGACGATACGTGGCTGGCGTAATATACAGATTTACTATTGCAAAACGATTAGTCTACCAATTTCCGTTTTACCATTATGGCGTGTAAAATTATTTTTCTGACTGTAACTCTCGTTGAAGCCTTATTATGTCGTGTCTATTTTTTCTGTAAACGGCGTTTAGTCAACTATCAACCAGTGATTACTTTATCAGTATGATTTATGCTATTAGTTTATTCTGAAGTATGTAAGAGATTCTCGATAATTTCGGTGGGCCCTAGTGTACTTATGGGATCATTCATACCTTTTTTAAATAATCATGTAGGGGTAAACATGGTAAAAGTCACAGTAAATTAATAATTTGTTTATTTAGATTATAAACGGTATTGCCGCCGATTCGATCTCAGTTCCATGATGCATATCAGTTAATTAAAAACGCTCTGCAGGACGTGGGAGTTGTTTTAAAAGTCGTTAGTTGCTATTATAATCATTAGGCGAGCCAAGCCCACGTTTTTTTAATCAAGAGAATTTAAGAGGTCTTCAAAGCGGGAAGACCACAATACCGTTTGCTGAACTGTGGTAAGAATTGTGTCATGGGTGGAGTAGTACGTCAGAAATAAAAATATTTTATTAGCTAGTTAAACTAATCCGTACAAAAATCAATGCTTTATAATATTTTCGTGATTTATCTTCGTTTCTGTTTATTACCCTTTTAGTCAAAACGGACAATTAACATAATCGTACAGGACTAGCAACATAGAGGTTCTGAAGGTGCGGAAATGAGGTAGGCAAACTTAATTTTGGGGTGTGTTGGGGGGGGGGGGGGGGGTTCCATAAGCTTATCATTGCCATTGCAAGTTTTTTAAGCTGGGGCAGAGTTGATAATGCTAGCGAAGGTTTTCTCTTTGTTCCAGATAATTTTAACCGAGCTCGATCACAAAATCTATTTGCAGAGCCGTCCTCGCGAACCAGCCTAAGTCGGTGGAGTCTGCTTACGCGTGCCTTACGCCACATAAATGCGCTATGTTCGACCGCGTCAGATCTGGATAATTTTACAGCGATCCCACATATCGTCGCCTTACAATTATAACTCGATAACTCGAACCTAACAAGTTCTGAGATAAACGCGTTTGAATGCCTTTTTAAAGTTTCAACTCGTCTGCCATTTTTGATTTGTGTAAATTAATAGGTGGACCTAACTACTAACCTAAAACTACATAAGTGGATATATCGAGTTCTTGCGCTACGATAGCAAACAGTGCTGCGAAATTTCAGCTAGATAAGTCTACATATCGATTTTTAGTATTATAGCCGGAGCTAATTTTCAACGTATCAATCACCGTTAACTCCTAAGGGCAGGGCAATTTCAGTTATCTGGTTTTAAGGGAACATGGAGTTGATATTTTTACATCTTCTGGCATACTTATCTCAAAAATTCCAATTTTCGAATTATCAAGTCACAATTGTAAGACGACGATATATTCAAGTTGTGGGCATTGGGCTACTTATTTATTTGCAGGAATAGGGGTGTCATTGTTCTTGTGATAAATGGTTTGGTTTTTGTTAAAAGCGCCCACTCTGCTATCCCTTTCTGGGTTGTATTTATTTTATTTACTGCCCATTGGTGTTCCTTTTTAGTGTAAAGTTCCCTTGTTAGTGAACCCAGCTTGTTAGTGAACCCAGCTTATCTCTTTTATAACGCGTTTTGCTTCATCTATAGTGGGCGCCCCGAATAATAAGTCGTCAACATACTTATGGTTTACGATCGCTTCCACGGCATCAAGAAAGCGATGGTCCAAACTCCGTCCTTCAAGTCAGTCGTCTTCCTTAATATTTCTTCAGCCCTTTAGACATCCTTTAATTCCCGGCTCTTGCTAGGCCAAAGCTCTTCGAGTTTCGAATTCGCCTATAGTAGTGCCTGAAGCACCGTCTTCCTACCCGGGCATTCGCGTGTACAAAGTAGAGGATATGTCGGGTTGCGTTGATTTGTTACCCACGGCCATCCAACCGAGCTCCGTCTTAGATAAAGAAGATCCTCAAATATTTTTGTATGACCCCGTGATACGATTTTGTAAGACCCCGTGAACTCCTAGTAGTCCGCGCCTATAAATAACATCGGCCGTACTTCGGCTAATTTTCCCTCAACTTTCTTGCCCTGGCCCACTCCCTGGTGGTATTCCGTTGGAATACTCTTTAACTCAGGTAGGTTCTACGCGGCGACACTATAGGCTTGCTTATAGAACTCTCTCTGGCCCGATTCTCCCCTAGTTTTAAACGATACGGCCTCTACTACTTGCGCCGAGGCCCGTAGACCGCCTACACCCATTACCTCTATCGATTGATCCTCCGGGGCGTGTGGGTGTTCTTTTGCCCATCTCGATGTTCATCCCGCTGCGTCTTCCAAGTCTGCGAGATCACTTCTTTGCTCGTCGCCGCCGCTGCCTTCCGATTTAAAGGTCTCGGACACTACGTCCAGCACCCTCATTGCATGTTGTGTATCGGCGTCTAGCATATCCAGTTCCGCTTCTAGTTCGGCTTGAGGAACTTGTACCACTGCCGCAGCTTTGGGTTCCTCCGCTCTGCGCTTTGTCGCTGCTATTTCTTCTACAGCTCTAAACTGATCTTCTCGCGATCTCGTTTCCAACTCCAGTTTCTTTTTCTCCACGGCTACTCTCGCTCTTTCTCTCGTGACCCTCCTTAACTCATCGGGGGCCTCCATCACTTCCTGTATTCTCCCACTTCTTCTGCTATTTACCGACCAAGCTGTGGATCCTCTTCTTGACTCGTTTGTTGAAGCCATTTTTGTTGCCGATTCTACTCATGGTTTTTTTTCTTTTTTTAAAATCCGACGTCCTTCGACGTCGGATTTTGGAATCATACTTAGAGGAGTCGCCACTGGTATCGGTAGGTACAATACTATTCACTTAATCGGAGTAATTTACATGTATATTCGAGACAAAAAAATAATCTACCTAGGACGGGCCTTCTCCCAGTAAGGAACTTAAGTTGTATGCTTTTAAGCATACAACTTAGTAAGTTAGTTAAGTGACATATCATAACGTCTAATTTCTCTTATAATTATTATTTTAAATTTTATTACATTCCTTAAACCTATTCGCCTATATGTGAATTATTACAGGCATGTCCATATATCTGCATTACGGCTTTATTGGATGAGTATTAAGGCATAAAGGCTCTCACACAGTATTTTGTTCTTGTTATTGCATAGGCAGCATCCGAAACCCTCGTTTTATTGCTTCCGCAAAAGGGGCGATCTCCTTTCAACTATATTCCTTGCAGCAATAGGGGTGTCATTGTTCTTGTGATAAATGGTTTGGTTCTTGTTTAAAGCGCCCACTCTGCTATCCCTTCCTGGGCTGTAATTCTTTTATTTACTGCCCATTGGTCTTCCTTTGACTTCAATTTCTTTGTTCCTATTTCCATAGTGGGTGTAATAAAAGGTTGAGATATTGCCGGTTTTTTAAGCCTGTTAATGTGCCTCGAAATAATTTTCCTAATGACGATTCCTAACGAAATAGTTTTCCAATATGATGTAGTATTTTCTTTAGGCGGTATTTATTTATTTTGCGTCGCTTGTATAAAAGATGTTCCAACCGAATTGTATCGAATTTTAGGTCTTTAACTGCCATATTTCGAGATTGATGTATGGCTAGAGCGGCCTCCGGTGAACCGATTTTAACTACAATTTTCAGCTGCCAAATTTCAGCTTAATAGGACAAAGGGTTTAGGCGATACAGTGGAGGAATACAAATACATAGACATAGACGCACACACAGACTCACAGAGTGACTTCAGTCTATAAACGGTCTTAATCATCTCATGGGGGGGGGGGGGGTCCAACATGAATATTTCTGTCTTCATATCTAATTTCTTTTAGCGCGTCCACAATACTTTCCCTTGGGCCTTGAACGTAAAAATAGAAAAGATAAATAAGGAGAAGGAGCCGATGAAAGTGATTGACTAAGTGGAGAGAGTTCGTCTTGAAGGTGATGCGTGATACACCGCTTGAACAGCAATTTGTGAACAAGCCAATATCGAAAACTTTGTCATAATATACAGTCCCGGATTTACGATTATTCCGGGTCGAGGTAAAAGCTTGACATTGACGTCCCTCCCCTCTAGCATTTGAGATGCATAATTTTTAAAAAAGTAGAAAAGAATAAAAAACACGACTGCCGCTACAGAAAGGGATCCATTTTATTTTAAAATCTCTTTATTACTGTTTTTTATGTTATATTTGTTGTTTAGGTATCTATCCACATAGATAGATGTATATTTTAGAATATACTCAATCAGGCCTTTCTTTGGACACTAAACACGATATATTCATGTTAATCTATTGACATTTGGACATTTAGACAACAGCTATTTACTTGATATTTGGGCAGTTAAGGTATCCTATGACATTCAGAATGACATGACGATTCTAACAATACTACACTCTTCTAAATCGATTCAAACTTTTATTAGTTATGGTGGAATAAAGAAACGGAAACCATATATAAATGAACCCTGACACATTACACTTCTTTTTTGTTGGGTAGTCGTGTAAAAACTCACAAACAAATAAATTCTACTAATACTACACACTTCTAAATCGGTTTAAGCGTTTAGAAGTTATGGCGGAATAAAGAAACGGAAAACATACAAAGATGAAACATGAACACATTACACTCCTTTTTTGTTAGGCAATCATTTGAAAACTCAAAAACAAATACGGTTTTACCAAAATTACACACTTCTAAATCGGTTCAAGCGTTTATAAGTTTTTTTAAAAAAGGTATTATTTGTTGAGTGGGGCTTTTCTAAGGTCTTTATGAGCCTTGTAACACTGTGACCATTGCTGATCTATTGTGTTCGCCACCTACTATAGTTCTGCGCTAAGCCTTGTGTCATTTAAGATCGGCAACAGGTTTTTGGCGCCAGATTGTTTTACCTCCTCAGGTTGGAGGTAATGACCGACCAAGTGGGTGTATCTTTTACGCATCAGCGGGCCACACTCGCACATGAGGTGCTGGGGAGTTTCCTCTGCTCCTTGGCAGAACCTGCACATTTTTGTGTCTCTGAGCTTAAGGTTGAACATGTGTTTGTTCAGGCCACAATGCCCCGTGAGCGCCCTCACCAGTTGATTGTTCCTCCTAGATTGTTCCTATTTAGCGACAAGGCCTCACGGGCCTAGGCCCGTGAGGCCTTGTCGCTAAATAAGGTCGTAAACCTTAAGTAGCGCTTTGGAATGATTTATAAGTTATGGTGAAATATAGATACGAAAACATACATAGATGAACCTTGAACGCATTAGACTCCTTTTTTGTTGGGCAATCGTGTAAAAACTGACAAAAAAGTACACCGGTTGGGAATTTTGTGAACGAGGAATATTCTTATTCCCCGGTCACAACCCATAAATAAGCCCCAGTGTCGACAATGCACAAGCCAGACTGTACACACTCCTTCAATCCCTATGTCTCAGCAAATTTTAAATCACCTAATAATTATAGTGATATGTTTGAAAGAGTAGTTGTTAACAAATAAAACTATCGCGTGTTACTTGCATACCTAATCAGCCACATAAATACCGACCGCCGCTTGACATTCGGCCGTTCGGGTATATTCGGCTCCGCTCGTATAGTTCCGTCCCTTCTGTCCGTGAGGTGGATTTTTTCTGGGCGCGTCGAAGATTTCCCTGGCAGATACACTACACACACTGTACACGCGTTCAAAAATCAAAGTAGGATGCGTTTCAAAATCAAATGAATAAACAGTAGTACGACTCGCCCTGGATGCTAAGCGCTTAAGTGAAACAAGTTTTTGAACACCTGAATTCGGCGCCCCTTTTAATTGCCACCCGGGGCAGGTGCCCCGCCTTAACCGGTAGATGCTATCTTGCGGTTAAGGCGTTGGTCAAGATACCAACGCCTTAACCGCGAGATAGCCAGGAGTGTTACCCAGCGGGCTTACACTCACGCCCTTACTTCCAATTGCGACCAGATTGCTCCAGTCTCTCGATTGGTTACGAGTTCGAGGTCGCTTGCGCGGTCCGCTCCCTTAAGGAGCGGTGAAACGGTGTATACAGATTCTATCGCGGGCCACGGCATCGTTTGCCCGGTTGTTCACCAAGAATCGGGTAGCCGATGGTCGTTTTAAGAGCAGTCGCCGTAATGTACACAACCATCCCCGCTCTATAGGAAACAGTACTGCTTCCAGACTCCCCCGACTGTTAGTCAGAGTGCACAGTCTATTGGCTTACACGGTGCGCAGACCGTAAGAGTGGGCATGTGGCGGAGCATGGCAGTGGACTGTTTTTGTCCAAGTCTTCTGCCCTCACTTCAAGGAGATCGACTAATCGTTAAAAGTTCCTGAGGTGACGGCCTCCTAGTTCCTAGTTGCCCAACTGTACTTATTTAAACGCCACAACTCACTTTCTTGAAAAAAATATCCAGTAAACAATTCGTTCAACATAGTTTTTTTTTTTTTTTAATATTTCAAAGAGAGGATTAAACCCTGTCTATCTTCGCGTTTCCCCTGGCTGCGGCCTTGACCGATCAGTAGCTTTTCTGTCTTGTATGTTTCTAAGCTTCGTGGTACCTCGCAAAATGTTAATTTTAAAATCGAAGTTTGCTTAACTGCATTATTAGCAGTATAACTGCAGATTTACACAACCGTGGTACACCAATAAGACTCAGGAAGTGAGCTCGCCTTAACACAGGAGTGCCTAGAAAGGCGGGCTCGGTTTCACTTTACTTGACACATTATGAAAACAAAGAAACATTTACATTTAATTTGTGCCAATTTTACCAGGGCTCAGACAGATGTATGCTTAAACTTAGAAGAACGGCAATTTCTGGTTTGTAAACCATTTTTGTTGTGTGCCCTTACATTTGAATGTGTCTGTAACTAATAAATAAATAAATTATTAAATAAATTTCCTTTATTACTGCGTATGGGGTAAAGAAATTAAAACATTACCTGCAATCGGAATTACCATCGTCGAGAAAGTATAGGAAGCGCAAGCAACCCCGTAACGTTAAAATTAATGGTCTCTACGCTGCAAATAGAGTTCGTAATGGACGCATTGTGTCGGCCGCGAGAGAATCTTATGTAAAACGGATCAGCATTTGTGGATGAATTCATACGGGGATAATTCCATTTAAATTTTTTGACGCATGTGGTTAGCCAATTTAGACTAAACGTAACCAAAAGAATGAATTAAAATTGTCAGAATGAATTTATGCCAGATAAAATGAAATAGTCATATATTAAAATGATTTAGCGCTTGCTATGAACACAGACCTCCCTTGTCAACATAGGGAGATATTTATTTATTTATTTCATTTCATAAACAAATCAACATAAACATTATAAATAGGATTTACCGCGTGAAATTTGTAGGACCCGACGTTGCAGCCGCCGTTGTCTAGGGTAGACTGAACAGCTGTCAGTCCGTTGTTTTGCGGGTAGGCCGCAAACCGCTGCCGCCACTGCGTAGGTTATAACGGTGGTGGGGGGCCGGGCTCGGAGCGCGGGAATTTTTAAAATCCGTCTTGCACACAACACTCACTGTATCCTGTTTTACGTCTTTGCGTTCGGCGTTCGGCGGCGGGAACATTTTAAGAAGAGGGTTCCACGTAGAAGAGAGTTTGTAGCCGTCATCTCTATTGAAGTTCGGAGTTCTTCTTATTTCAATGGCTTCCCGGATCATGCGAGGAAAGTGGAATTGTTCCTTGGATAGAACAATGGGATTTTGAAACTGCATCCAGTGGTTACTTCCGCTATCCAATATATGTTCGCAGATCGCCGATTTTTCTCGCTGAACGTTTTTAACAGCTTTGATGTGTTGTCAGTCGCGTGGCTATGGGCCGTTTCGTTTGTCATTTCACGCGGTAAATTCGTTTTCTATCCTATTTATAATGTCAATCAACATAAACAGTTTAGACCAATCCATTGAGATGTAATATACACATAAATATAAAAATTACAATTATTTTAAGTACATACACAACACATTTAAATAAGCATTAAATTCAAATATTGGTTAAATTCAAGCATTACATTCAAAGATTAGAAAAAACACATTTACAGAAAACATAAAGAATAAAAACAATTGATCTTATTTTGACATAAACAAGTAGCGCAATGCCCATACCTTGCAGAGATCTGGGCTCGCTTTAAAAATATCAAGGTCTGACGCTGGCGAACATAGCGCATTAATGTTCCTTATAAGACACGCGTAAGCAGGCTCCTATTGTTATTTTGACTTTAAAAAAATCGGCAAAAATGGCCCATTTGATGAAACAAACCTTCTATGTCACAAAAAACATAGTAGAAATATTGATTATATATGTTATAAGATTGCTTGTTGCCGTACTTCATTTTGGCAGCTAGGATCTTACTATGAAGCCAAACGTGTAGATAATAGTTTTTTTGTTAATTAACTCAACAGATGGCGCCCTAAACAGGCCATTATGATATCCTATGTTGAAATAAAATAAAATAATACAGCAAAAAATGACTCTCTAAATCAAAGCTCCTAATATTTTAATATTATTTACATCAAAATTTCAATGTATATTTGGTTTAATTGCATAATAATTAGGCACTTCTATGTTAAAATATTTTATGAGATGGCGTTCTAATCTCACCGTATTATTTCTGTGATATAATCAAACTATATACAAATGCAATTGATACCATTAATAGGTAAGAGTAGGGACCATTGGGCAGTTTTACAGGAATCCCTTTAGAAAATGGTTAATAATAAAATTGGTACCATAATTATATTATTTTTCAATAGCCTATACATCTGGCTACTTTTATACATTATCACAACAACAGAATAGTTTTCAATTTCGAAGAAAAAATAATAAAACCAAACCTTGGGAAAAGTACCCATTCCACACAACGTGAGGGACCATTGGCAGTGGCGGCGCTAGACCACACTTGGACGTCGGCGAAATTAGGTTCGCGAGGCCTTTTTTATTCCCCAGTCAAAAAGAAAACGTTAGATTACATAAGCCGAATTATAGTGAAACTAATGTATGTGTAAACGAGTTTTATTGCTAATCAAATAAATGATGTTAAAAATTACACAAATAGAAATTAAAATAGACGTACGTTTCGGCTTTTGGCCTCACTGAACTTTTTCAGGATTATGTCATAGCTAATACTAGCCGCTACATCAGCTTCAATTCATAGAATTGATAACGCAGATAGACTCCTTGGGTCATCGTGCTTCTCAAGTAGGTCCTAATTAATTTTAACTTTGAGAAGCTTTTCTCAGCGGAAGCTGTACTGACGGGAACTGTGAGCATGATTCTAATTGTTATGTATAAACATTTGGATATATTTCTTCCAAATTATTTTCTAAAATGTACTGAATGAGTTGTTTCGTCGTTGCCAGAGTCAGTTAAATTCGCTTTTAAAAGCTGTAGCTCTTCAATAAACAGAAACTTTGTGGATGGGAGTCTAGTTCTATTCACAGAATGAATGATTGTTTACGTTACGCTCACAGAAGAATGAAATACAAATAATTATACGACACGGGGATTCCCAGTCCCGAGACTCGCGCGGACTTTAATAGTGTTGCCAGAGGACTCTGGATAATACCCCTAAAGTACTACTTACTCACTTCACTCACGCAAGTGTATGAAAATAAATAAGAATAAATAAATCTATTTTAAATAATTTGTAAAACTTTTGCGAGGTCCCCTCAGGTGCGAGGCCGTCGGCGGTCGCCGACGTCGCCGACGCCTAGCGCCGCCACTGACCATTGGGCATACATAGAGGGAGGATTGGGCATAACTAAAATATAGCAGGAAATGTTGCAAATATAAATGAAGAACGCAATAAATTCAAATCAAACACGTTTATTTTTATAAAGTGAACTTTTTATCTAAATAGCTAATCAAAGGTTTTCAAATAAAGTAGGTCAATAAATGCAATAAGATTATTTTACTAATACTTAAGGAAAAAAATAAATAAATATATGTGACAAATAAACTTGTTATAGAGAACAAAATGATTCATTTCTTATTTTCAATTAGGTAGTGTAGGGGTCAAAGATTTTTTTTGACATCTTCTTTTAGAATTTTAGAGAAGGTGGGGCAATTTGTTTTTAAGTTTCTTTCGACATATCTGCAATATCTGGAATTTCCAGAAAATTAAAAGTGTTCTTCAACTTTGTCGGTATCCTAAATATAACCGTTTCAGTAGTGTTTTTAATTTATTTGACGTGACCGACATAATGAAATGTCGTGTTTTTGGGGGACCTCAAGCTCTTTACCGCATAGCCGCCTTATTCAAAACTTTTGTTTAGTGCGGCGACATAATCTTCGTCCTCAATGAAGACAGGAAAGCTTGTATGAAATATTATGTCGGCTCATATGTACCTATGTTATATTTGGTATCATTGGCACATCCATGACAATAATAGCTACTTAAAGAGTTTTGTTTGGGCATGCCCAAGACTCCCCTACCAATTTAGTGCTCAATGCTCCCTCCATATTTTTTAAATGTTAAGATGATGCAATTGAACTAATGCTTATATTTAACCCTAAACATATTACTTTCATTTGAATAATACTATTTTTTTTTAAATTGACATGTTTATCTATTGAAAACTGACATACATTAACTAAAAAAATACTTACTTTTGAGCACTAAAATCGTAAATTATTTCCGAAACTTTTACTGACATGTTCATTCAGTTCCATTTGACCTTTGTCAGTGGTGCCGACATAAGTACAAAAAACTATTAAATTTATAGATTTTTTAAACTTGCGTGTCAATATTAAAAGGGGGGTGGCCAAGCCTACCAACTGCCCAATGGTCCCCACTCTCCCCTAATTTAATGTTTATACTATTAACGTTGGTTGAATATTGTTTATTTTATATGTGTAATCAGTATTTATATAAAAAATTCAATAACACAATTTTATTGTATACTAGCTGCGCCCAGCGGTTTCACCCGCATGGTGATGGAAAATTGTGATAATGATGATAGAAAACCATATATCTTTATAAATTATAGCTTATGTGTTATTCTGATGTGTAAGAGTAACAAACATCCATACATACATACAAACTTTCGCGTTTATAATATTAGTAGGATTATTAGTAGGATAGTAGGATAGAATTTAAATTTCGAATGTCAATTTCTTTGATTTTTTTCCTACTTAATTAACAGTTATCGTTATATTTTAGATAATTCACACTATATATTTATAAATTATAGCCTATGTGTTATTCTGATGTGTAAGCTATATTATTGTAAATTTTCATCAAAATCCATTCAGTGGTTTTTGCGTGAAAGAGTAACAAACATCCATACATACATGCAAACTTTCGCGTTTATAATATTAGTAGGATTATTAGTAGGATAGTAGGATAGAATTTAAAGTTCGAATGTCAATTTCTTTGATTTTTTTCCTACTTACTTAACAGTTATCTTTATATTTTAGATAATTCACACTATATATTTATAAATTCTCTTAAATGAAGATGCAATTAAGTGTTCTCGTTGCTCCAATTATTACCACTTCTTTTGCGTCGGGATGAAGGAAGCCACTTTTAACAAAACGAAGAATGATATCAAAACCAAAGATAGTTGGGTGTGTTCTTCGTGTCGCGGGACTAGATCCACGTCGTCATCATCCTCCGAGCGAGTCAGGGACGTCGCTTGCAATTCACCGAGGACTACAAGCAATGAAACTCTTCTTTTGGAATTACGAGCCATCCGGGAGGAAATGAAGGAGCTTCGCGGTTTACGAAAAGACTTTCACGATCTCAAAGCTATCAGCAATGACATCCGTGAAATGAAAACCAAAGTGACCGCTCTTGAACCGACTCTGGATTTTTTCGCGAAGAAATTTGAAGAATTCGAGAAGAAAATGAGTATCTACGACCAGAAAATCAACAAAGTTGATATTTTAGAACAAGAGGTCACTTCTCTACGACGTCTTGTCGACTCATTACATACACAACACGAAGAACGCGAACAGTGGGGACGACTACTAAATGTTGAAATCATAGGTATTCCTGAACAAAACAAAGAAGCCCTTGCCGAGACGGTTATAAAATTGTCCAACTTGGTTAACGTTCAGATGAATCGATCAGACATCGAGTTTGCCACCCGCGTTGCCCAGCGAACTCCTTTGCCCGGGCGTCCGAAAACTATTATCGCGAAGTTGAACCGCCGAAACCTAAAAGATGAACTGATAGCTGCCATTAAGAAACGACGAGGGATTACGACTGCCGATTTGGGGATCCCCGGTCCAGCGAAGCAAGTATTCGTCAACGAACACCTTACTCCCTTTCGGAAGGAACTGTATCACAAAGTCAGACAGTTCTCCAAAGACAAGCGGTTTCAATACGTTTGGATTAAACACTGCAAGATTTATCTGCGGAAAAACGACACATCTCCTGCAATACATATTTCGAGCACACACGATCTGCAAAATATCACTTCTGCCGTTCGTCCACATCTATCGCCTGTCGTCACAGTATAAAACCACCTCATTCGTGAAGCCACTGCCATATTATTATGTTATATATTTACCTATTACTATTATTATTCTTTTTATTATTAATAGCATACTAACAACTGATATAAAATGTATTAATATTAAATTCCTATTTAATATATATATATTTATTTATTATCTTTCCAGTTGCTTGCCCTTAGTCTATTTGACTCGCGATGCGACATATCTACGTACTGATATGTATACGAACCTACCCATACATTCACGCGTAATACTGGTTTTCAAACAATGTTCCGTTGTAAGTTTAATTATCGCAATATTATGGTCGCTATCGATTCACTGGCTATAATTTAAACGTATTTTATCAAAATACCAGAGGTTTGCGTACGAAAACTGCTCAGTTTCTTCAGAATATACTATTACAGAATAACGACTTAATTATGATTACAGAGAGTTGGTTATCGAGTGGATTTGGTGATGCTGAAATAATAGATGCGAGGTACGATGTCTTCCGCCAGGATCGTGAATACTGCCTTACCGGGCAGATTCGCGGCGGCGGGACATTGATTGCCGTTAAGCGTGAACTGCGAGCCAGGTACAACCCCGACTGGGGCAGCGATTGCTCGGCCGAATGCGTCTGGGTTACTGTTCCTGCCTCTTCATTACATGTTCAGGTCGACCTTCATTTATGCTGCGTGTATATTCCAGGATCAGGCTCCATTCACTATAATCTGCTTGACGGTTTCATGAACAGTCTCGCCTCAATCCGTAACAGATTGTCAGACGACATTTTCTTAATTTTTGGCGACTATAATTTACCTGATATTGAATGGATTCCGAGTCAAGAGCTAACGTCCTTTGTTCACTCTGGTACACTTAATTCAGTAGGATCTATGTTTGTAGACAAATCATCTCTTTGCGGTTTAAAGCAATACAACAGTATCACCAACAGAAATGGCCGCATACTAGATCTCATCTTAAGTACGGAATTGGTCAACGTTGTTAGATCTGAACATCCCCTTGTAAAGGAGGATGCTCATCATCCTTCTTTAGACATAATATTTCGCTGTCGTAAGCCTCAAACTCTCCGGGATGCTCTTTACCCAAAATTTCTTTACCACAAAGGGGATTATTCAAACATCACTGCTCGCCTTGCGACCGTCGATTGGGAGACTTTGCTCAATAACTGTTCTTTAGAGGATGCATTAGATAATTTCTACCAGGTTATTAACGATGCCATTGAACAATTCGTCCCTCTTCGCAAACCTTCCAGAAATAGCCATCCGCTCTGGTTTTCTTTACCTTTAATAAAAATAATGAAGGAAAAGTCTAAATACCACAAGAAATGGAAAAAATTCCATAATTCTTCCGACTATGACACTTTTTGTATGTTACGCGCTCGACAAAGACGCGTCCAAGCAGAATGTTTTAAGAACTTTATAAATCAATGCCAATGTGATATAACCCGTTCCCCGGAAAAGTTCTGGCTGTATGTGAAGAAACTTCAGAAGAATGATAGAATTCCGCAACATATGACCTATGACAGCCACTCAATTAGCGGTGGCTCACAAATATCCGAAGCATTCTCTCAGTATTTTGAATCCGTGTTTGCGGATATCCCAACTTCCGCATCTTCATCACATAATATGGCGTCCAGCAATATTTCCCCAATAGCGACTATTAGCAGCATCGATACAAATGAGGCATTGATTTATAAGTACCTTAAAGCAGTTGACAAGAAGAAAAGTGCAGGCAGCGACTCGATTCCTCCCTGCTTTATCGCTAACTGTGCTACACAACTTGCAAAACCTGTCAGCATGTTATTCACAAGATCTGTCGACGAAGGACAATTTCCCGGTAAATGGAAGGAAGCCCATATCATACCAATCCATAAGGGTGGATGCAAATCGAAGGTCGAACATTACCGACCAATCTCCATCTTACCTACTCTAAGCAAGGTTTTCGAAAAGGTCGTCTTCGACCAAGTTTATCCTGCTATTTCTTCGTCTCTTTCCCAACAGCAACATGGGTTTACACAGCGACGCTCTGTTTTGACCAATCTGTGTGAATTCACAGACTATGTATCTTGCCAAATGGATAATCGCTCTCAGGTCGATGTTATATATACCGATTTTAGCAAGGCATTCGATCGAGTTGATCATGCGATTCTAATTTGCAAACTCGGCAATATCGGTATACATGGTGATTTACTGCGTTGGTTCACTTCGTATGTCAGCAATCGTCATCAAGCTGTTGTCATCGGGGGGCATAAATCGAATTTTATATCGGTCCCATCTGGGGTACCGCAGGGGTCTCATTTAGGACCATTGCTCTTCAATATCTTCATCAACGACGTAGGCAACTGTTTCTCCAATAGTTTTCACATCTCCTATGCTGACGACTTAAAAATTTACCAGTCTGTAAATAGCATCGAGGATAGTGTCTCCATCCAAAGAGACCTCGACCGGTTCTACGACTATTGTGTTAGGAATAAGTTAACATTAAATATTTCAAAATGTCAAAAAATCACTTTCACAAGGAAAAACAATAAAATAAATTTCATTTATAAACTCAATCATATCCCCCTAAGTGAAAAGAGTGAGGTGCGCGATCTGGGTTTAGTATTAGATAATAAACTGCTGTTTGATAAACATATCGACTATGCTACCGGAAAAGCTCATAAAATGTTAGGATTCATCCAGCGAGTGTGTAAACCGTTTAGCGATGTAAGAACCCTTAAGATTTTATACTTCTCCTATGTACGCAGCATTCTCGAATACGGATCTATCATTTGGTCGCCTCAATATACAGTCTATAAAAATAGAGTCGAGAGACTCCAGAAGTACTTCATGAGACATCTTGATTTTAAATCGTTTCAAACCTCCGAAAGTTACTCAGAGAGACTTAACCGTCATAACATGGACTCACTCGAGGATAGGCGCCTCCAATATGATATACGTTTTCTGTACAATATTATTAATAATAAAATTGACAGTCCCTATTCTGTAGGCAGAATCTCCTACCGAATCCCCAACAATAAGACCAGGGCTCGAGATTTATTTTATCTACCGAGAGTCAATACCAATTATGGTCAAAATATGTATTTTTATAGAGCACTTCGATCATATAACCTCAACTTTCAATGTGTGGATATTTTTAATTTATCTTCAAATACTTGCTTCGAAGAAATTAGAAATACGATAAACAGCCTTCGGGTTTGATTGGTATTTCTTCGTCCGTTGGGTACGTAGGCTGTGGCAATCACCACTACACTATAACAATGCTTTCTAGTCAGTATAATATTCTCTATAAAAGTTCATATGTATATTAACATTATAAACACATTGTGATGTATATTATATGTATATATATATATATATATATATATATATATATATATATATATATATATATATATATATATATATATATATATATATATATATATATATATATATATATATATATATATATATATATATATATATATATATATGTATATATATATATATATATTTATATTAACTATATTTTTACATTTTATTATTACCGTATCGTATTATTTATATTAATTTATTGTTTGTGCACGTGTATGTATGTATATATGTATATACGTTATATATCATCATATATCATACATCTACATAACTCATAATATGGCTTATCTTACTTACTTACTTAGCTTACCCTATCCCTTTCCCCTTACTTGAACCTGCATTTGTATCATTGCTCATTGCGCTGTAACAATAGATTTAATTTAATTGTGAAAACTTTTAATTGGCCTTAGATGTATATATTATGTGTTAGTATTAAGTATAAAACGCTGTAAGTTTTCTGAAAAATAAAAATAAAAAAAAATAAATAAAAAATAAAATAAATTATAGCCTATGTGTTATTCTGATGTGTAAGCTATATTATTGTAAAGTTTCATCAAAATCCATTCAGTAGTTTTTGCGTGAAAGAGTAACAAACATCCATACATACATACAAACTTTCGCGTTTATAATATTAGTAGGATGGCCAAATAAATTGTTAATAGTTTCGCCGGATAATGCTATTAGTGCCACCTGCATGACGCCGATGCAAAAAGGGTTACCAAAACGTACTATGGAGTTGAGCATTTTAACACCGTATTTATGTGAGAAGTTAATATACTATAAATTAAAGCTCCCATTTCTAATTCAAAATATATGTATATCTGATTGGACCTGAGATATTGTTAATACTTTATCAGATAGTTGATAAAATGCTATTAAATATCTTCTTTGTCGGAGATATGTTCATATGGTGACATCCGCTAACCAACTATTAAATGTTTTCGTTTTGAACGACGCTAATAGGAATTGACGTGTTTGTTTAGAGCGAATTATATATTTTTCGTTCATTCTGTATATACGAATAGATTATATATTAATTTTTACCTAGCTGCTATAACAGCATCAATAATAAATAATAGTTAAAATAGATATAACACCGATACAATAAGCTATTGGAGTTGCATATCTTTTCCAATTAAAACGGTCGTTTGACGCGATGTCCAGTGCCACAAGAGCCCCGCAAATATCCTCTATAATCCGCCGCTAAATTGAGCTCTATTCCATTGCCTCGCAGCAAATAGGCCGTAATGACGGTGCTCTAAATGTATTAGAAGTACAACTTTCTTATATTCTTCACTTCCTTGAGTTGGAAGATATAATATTGAGAGGCAATTCAATGGATCTGGCAGCGGAGATTTTATTCACTTAAATAACAGCTGGTGAATGTTTATAATATGTATAGTGAAACGAGTCTTTGTGATGCAGATTTGTGTTGCAACTTTCTGGAACATGCCAATATATCTGTAACAGTAGCGCTTTGACTTTCCAGGTAGGGAAAATATTGTGAACGCGCAATTTTTTTTTTCGTGATGAAGCTGGATATATACACATTTTGACCCCCTCCCCCCTTCCCGAGTCGATTAAGACCATTTCCAGACTGAAGTCCCTCTGTGAGTATGTATGTGTGTCTGTGTGTGTATAGCGCAATTCCACGATAGCGCAAGTCCGCCATATTTAAGAAAATACTACATCATTTCTAGCAAAATACCTTTTTAATATTAAGGAAAATACTACAATTATACTATGAATTGATGCTCGGAGGGGAGATCGGGTTAGGGGGGGGGGGCTGAGGGGGTGCTTGTCTACTTTCCGGGAAATTATTGGGGTGACACAATCGATTATTTTCATTGTAGTACCTCCCAGTACTGAGGCAGGTCGGGGCGTAGAGCGAGCACTGTGGGTCGATTCTGAATCGTCCCGAACAAAGGGATAGTGTCTCTGCCACCGAAAACTTTTCATTCTACGCCAGGAGGCAGGCACTCCTGCTTTCGAATGGGTCATTGCGTTCAGCATTCCAATAATATAACTATGGATTTGTTCAGAATTCCAGTAAAAAAAAACCAGCGTGAGAGTTGTGCGAATATAAATTAATCCAAATGAATTATAATCGGTATGAGAATGATCAATTATTAGAAAATAATACACTAATGAAAATTTCTGAAAAAATAAAGAACTATGTTTATAATCATATTTATCACAGCAATAACGCGATCGTCATGAAAGTATATAATCGAATAATAAAAACTTCAAAATATAAATTAATGGTCAAATCCAGAAATATAGCCTCGACAATCTTTGGCAAATGTGAACTATTAGTATATTTTTCTTTATTAAACAGCATTATACTCTTGGAATATGGGTTTCAGCATCATCAAAAATATAATATCAAAATATTGGATTTTTGAGTAAGCTATGAACAATCAATTTTTTGAATTGGTTTTCTCCAAGATTTCTGATATGCAATTATTTATAAGAACAGAGGCTTTGTTGAAGGAAATTGATTCGTAATTTGGTAAGCCTGTCTTAATTAAGGTGTGAGTCAATTTATAATATCGGACTAGGCTACAGTAGAGTTCATAAGTTTAAGAAAGGAGAGTTACGATACATCGGGAATACAACCAGGCCCAGGAATACAATAATGTGTTTCTTTTATTTACGGTTTATGTTATTTTAGCAATATTGCACGACTTTAAAATGTGGTACCGTTGTCTATTAAAATTTTATAGACGACAATAACCTGCGACTGTCACAATAGCCAATCACAATCTGCCTCTAATGTGGCTATTAAAATTCCCATCAGCGAATGTGTAAATAGCATACTGAAAAAAGCTTTTAAAGCAAAGGCAATCCTGCCTACCAATTATGGAAAAATGTTAAATCCGGGCTATTGTTGCAATCTTTTTACCGTTTCGGGCGTTTCTGTGTGAAAGTGTGAATTACTCTGAATAGCCAGAAATAATGCGATACGGTTTTCGGTTCACAACAAACAACACAGTGGCGACTGTGTTATTGTGCGATTGTTCCCAGCGCCTGCTTTCGGTGACCATAGGGCGACACCGCAATCGCAAGACATGAGATTTGAAAGTCTCCTAGTTTACCCTTTTCAACGATTGTAGGTGTGGTACCAGCATCAATACTATTGCATACTATAACTTCTATGGAACTTGTTAAAGCCTTGTATACCATTAAAAAAAAACATCAACAGATATCTGACACTTGATTTAATTAATACAATAAGCACCAACCATTTCCAATGCCTTGATGGCAAATTTTAATAATTGTTTGAAACAAGGTGTGTTCCCACATCTAATGATAATTGCGTGAATACTACCAACTTAAAAAAAAAGGTTACAAAACTGATCCTGAAAATTACAGGCTTTTTTAAGTACTCCCAATTTTATCAAAAAAAAAATATATAACACACTATACCTATTTGCAATTCGATTCGAATTACTAAACAAATTTTAATATGGATTTAGGAAAATATGTCCTTCACTTTGGCAATTTTAAAGCTTGTAAATTTCATAATTGACACTTTGGAAAGTTCTTCCAACCTGGGGCAGTTTTTTGTGATCGGGTGGGGAGGGGTATGTTCGGGGGAGGTGGTTAGCGGTGGTGGGGTTGGGAGGGGGAGGGGTGTAAGGGATTTGGAGGTGGGGAGTTGTCTACTTGCCGGGAAAGTCTTGGGGTAATACACCCAATTTTTCCGTGTAGTGTTTCGTTCGCCTTTTTGTACCACGATATATTTTTTTCACTCTATGTTCAGAATAGTTCAGGTCCTAAAACAGCAGCAGTTTCTTTACAATTGTTCCCTTGCTTTTAACTGTATAAATATTTTTTCTAAGGCTCTGTATTTTCTCATATATTTATTGTTGACAATATTTTGTTTCATAATTATTATTTAAATTTTAGCACCAACTTACATAATTAAATTTATATTAAATGCTTTAAGGTATCATTTCATAAATGTAACCGCAAAATATTTTTAATATCGTTCGGTGTGATCAATAAAGACTACTACTATCGAAGCTGTCGAACGCCTTTTCGAAGTCGATAATATCGGCTTGTGTATCGGCGGATGACCGAAGCGATCGATTTCGGAGATTCACCGCAGTGTGTCGACTTCAAACGTACATAAATGTTATCTTCCCTTAGTTCAATGTCTCCCTACGAAAACGGCTCCTCGCGCCGCTTATGTGGATTTGTATCGAGTCAGCTACTTTCGGAACCACTTTCTAAACTGGACTTTGAGGCTCATCCGTGGTTATCACTCGCCGCTCTGGCCTATTGGCAAATTCGCTAAATAAATTATCATTTTACTGAGTCATATTCACAAATCCTTATTAATTCACTCGAGTGACCTATTTCATGAAACTGGTCTTGTCCGCATGAAGATATTATTTATCTCTACCGTAGGAAAATGACAGACGATTTAACGCAAGTATGCTAAAATAACTGCGCAGTATGTTAAATTATAATCCCAATTTATGGTGTGAATCTTTGGGTAGCTTTAATGCTAGCATTGATTATACAGGGTGAGTCATATTTAACCGGCATTTTTAGGGGTGTGAATAAGTATAAGCAAATAAGCAACTTTTAATAAAAAAAAAATAAAAAGAAGAAACAAAAAATACATATTTCTTTTGTTTGAAAGTTTGAAGAACTTGACTGTTAAATAAAAGTTTGATAAGCCATCTAGCTGAAGGTAAAATATCGCTAATAAACAATATTACCATTATTTTACCTACTGCTAGATGGCGCATCGTGCCCAGCGCTTTTTTTTTAAATAAATGCTTCCAAAAACATCTTTTTCCAAATATTTTTAAGCTATTGCATAGCTTTTATCGCGGGCCTAGGCCAGCTCGGCGACCGAATGAAGAAATTTCTTAACGAAAATTAATGATTTTAAACTGATAATTGCGTCTAAACGAGTACTGCCTGCGATTCGAAAAAAATATATGTTAAACAAGAACATTTTCCTAATATTCTTAGCTTTGAATATTTTAGATTTTCTTTATATTACATAGTGTAATTAATTTGTGAAATTAGGTCTAACCGAACACAAAAACGACTACTACGCAAATACTATCCGGCGTCTTATTATGAAACCTGCACCATTTTAAAGATAATTTAATTATCTATCTTTTTATGTACGATTTTTTTCGAATAATCCGGTTTTTTTGCTTTATCGAATAAAAAATTCGTGCGCGGCGCATAATCGGAAGACGTTTAAATTATTCTGAATCATTTGCTACCGCAGCCGCAAATGATTCGGAATAATTTCAACGTTTTCCGATAGAGCGCAGTTATCTGATATAAGAAAAAATATATAATTATAATTGCATAAGTTGTTCAAAATGCTATGCAATAGCTTTACCGCGGCAGTCCCCGAGTGCCACACGTATTTTTTTTTTGTTTTTTTTTCACAATTTTAATTTAAAATTGCTTATTTGCTCGTACTGATTCACCCCCTTAAGGAATGCCGGTTAATTCAAGCTCACCTGTATATTGTATTAAATTGCTCAACTCCCTAATACACTTTGACAACCCTTCTACGCTGGCTAAAAGCATTGGTGGCGAAACAGAAAGCAATTTATTTGGCCGTCTATAACTGATAATAAATGTTTTTTTTTATATAAAAGACTGATTGATTATATTGAAGGTGTAAGATTTCGTGCAACTTGGGCCACAAGATTCACTTTGTTCTCGGATCGGCTCAACTCACGATTCAGGTCCTATTCAGAAGCCTCCTCGTGTGGAAGGCTACCCCGGGTAAGACTCTCGTGTGTCAGACCTCAAAGCTGGTGGACCGGTTTCTTTCGGCGGGATTGCATACCGGTGCCACTGGACAGTTTGCGAACCGTGCGGCGAAGCCTATCGGTTGTGCATTCTGAGTAATCGCTGAAGGAGTCTTTAGACTATGGAAATACACTGTCTCCTAAGCAGCGGGGGTGGATGTTGACCTGTTGTGAAGCTACACTTGAAATGACCTTGGGCCACTCGATCCCATGTGTCACTACGGGCAAAGAACGCCCAGGTCCGCGATAAATTATAATTGAATTACAACAGGTAGAGGTCGCGTAAACGATCGAGCTTAGGCGGTATAACCTACCACCCAGTAGGGTAACTACCTGGAAGAGGATTCAGTGGCCTGGAAGGCCAAATACTCTCCAAAGTTCTTTCTCCAGAAGGCAACGGGAAATCACTGCACTATTTTCCCTAGTACTCTGCATATGGATCAAAAAGAAGTATGCAGAGCTGACTGCCAACTTTCACTAGTTAAAGAGGCACTCAAAGAAGAAATCAATGTTTGGACCTGTGAGTGACATCTACACGTTGCGTTTCGTAGTAAAATCCTAGTTGCAAAATCGTAGTACTGCAATCTAATACGCTATATAAGCAATGATGCTAGTAAATTATTTAGAGTTAAAAATAATTAATTTCCTTGCTTGAACCGATTTGATATTCGCAAGAGCAATTCGCAATTTGTTTACAATATCATCGCTAACATCTTGCAGGCCGTATTTCATTGAATCTGGTATCATGACAATGTATGCCGCTTATGTATACCAGGGTATCATGTATGCAAGGAAAAACATCAATACTAATCTAAAAAAATCGGATATTCATTGGCATAGCACTCGGAACAAACAAGACTTGCGTCCTTACAAAGCACGACTGAGTAAGGTTAGAAATAGTTTCCTGTACCAGTCCAACCTTTTTTTATAATAAGATTCCTTTGTGCGTTAGGGGTCTTGGAGACGTTGATTTTAAGAAAAAGGTTCAGGACATTCTTATCAAGAACCCAATTTATTCTATTAGGGAATTTGACAATATTGAATTTCCTAAGCTTTCATGATTACTTTTATACAATATATGTATAAAATTAAAATTACTTTTATGCAATAATACAATATATGTACAAACTTTTTTTTTACTATATATCCAATCATTTTGATAATCGGAGATGGATTATATTAATAAAATTTGTATTGACTATTTCTATTGAGACATTTCTATTTGTAATCTTATAATTGTGGTATTTCTGATTTTAATATTTTATAACTGACTATTCGTTTTTATATTTTGACTATTTGTATTTTCCATCTATAGGTACCTACTTAGGTACTTTAGCAACTCAAATAGTTTTTTAAAGGACCATATATTTTTATTGTAAATTTGTTTTTTCCGTTTAAAAAAATAGTCAATCTGTATAAAAAATAATTATACCACAAAAGGTATAACATATTATCTTGTATAAAGAATTTGACTATACCAAGAGTAGGGATACCTACCAACTAGTTTATTTTATAACATTTAAAAAAAATAAAAATATATATATACATTTTAGGATCTTGCTAGGGCTGAACGAATACATGGATGAATAAATGAAATCAACCTGTATTGAATATTTTTTTTAACATATACAAGTACATTCAATTGGCGCTTATGAATAGGTTCTCTTCTTAGTAACCATTGCTATATTTATTTATTATTATTTGTTTATATATTGTAGTAATGCAAATAAAGTTAAGTGAGTATACAATTCCAGAACTTCGGTACTACATTATGCACAAAAATAATTTTAGTATTGAGTCAATACCAGAAAATGAATACATCGCGTATTTCAGTATCAATACTAACTAGGTCAGGAACTGTTAAAAAAAGGTCAATAATGGCATACATCTTTTTGCATATAAAAAAATATTGTCAAAATAATAAAAATGCAAAAATATATTTAAAAAAAATAAATAAATACCTAAATTTGATTTGGATAATTATGTAACATGTCAATGAATAAAGTCAAATCAGAAAGATATATTTATTTTTATGAAAATAATCAAACCAGAAATATGTTATTATACATATTAAAAAACCTGCATTTTACTAATAAATAATATAAATACGTATGCCTATATTTTTTGCATATTTTACGATAACTGTATTTCAGCCACTGTATCTTATGTGGAGCCGTAAGGATGATATTATATTGACCTTTCCCATAATAAATCTTTTGTCACTCTTGAGAAGTTTCTTCTAATTCAAATCCGGTTCGTCTCAATGGAAGCAACTTTAAATAGAGCTCGGCGATAAGATTTTCCCACATTAACAAAATAATCTATGCAATTAAGTCAACGAAAAGGTGGAAAGTTTTAAACACGAAATGATAAAGTATGATCACGATTTCTACTTAATGGAACCGAACGAAATTTCGTGGCTTTTTTTGAGATCGCTGATAAAGTCACATCTTTTAGCCCAAATTAAATTGTAGCATTAAGGAATTATTTTCAAGTAATCGAGATAATTCTTTCACAATTACAATAAATAAACATTTAGAATCGTGTTAAAAACGTAATTGTGGAGTGGCAATTCAAAACGCATTATGTCACATTTATTTTAAAAAAAACCTGATGATACAGTTTTTTTCAAGTAGCCTATTTGCTACATTATGTCATAGATTGGCATTTCAAAACCCATTGGAAGACGCTTAAAATTCGATTTAAATATTGGTTGGATATTCAAAACGCATTATGTCCCAACAAGGTGAACTTTCAAAACGCATCTTATTTCATACAAAAATTTGAACTTGCAAAATGCATTTAGTCCCATATAAAATCGTCACCTTTTTTTGATATTCATTATAGCTTATAATACATATAATATAATTAGTGCACAAAACGTGTTTCTGTTGCCGTTAAAGATTAAATGTGTCAATCGTCAGATTGGCTGACTATTCAATCCTGCGCACAGACTTCTCAGGAATAATTAAAATAAATAAATAAATAAAATAAATAAACTAGTAATCCTGCTTTTGCACGGTAGACGCGCTTGAAAGTTTTCCATAACAGGGTTCGGTTGCTTCTTAAGGGCTTCATCAAGATTTTTAATGGCAGTTTATGTGCCCATATTTTTAACTTATTTTTATTTTAAAGTCAGCAGTAATAGTTTATTTTGTTTATTAGTACCTAATACTTTAGGCATCATTGTTAGTATTGGGTTTTACTCAATATTAATAGCAAAAAAAATTAAACATATAAAAATAGTTTACAAATGTTTATATAATAAAATAATTCCCATGTCTTATGTACTTATATAACCAAATTAAATGTAGGACAAAATGCGATCTGCAGGCATGGTAGTTCGTATGGAGTTGCAAAAAGTATTTTGTCCACTTTTACTTTCAAATAGCATTATGTCCAAATTTTTTATTTATTTTTTTTATTTTTTATTTGTTACAACTTGGTATAGAGTTAACAGTGATATCGTACAGATATGATTTGTAATTATTTATATAAGTAATAAGAAAATGAATACATCCCATACGATCATTCTAGACGAATGCCCAACTAGACCGAACAGCCTGTATCTGGGCATACCAAATATATAGCCTTTGTTTTTTGAGTAGTAGTGACGTTTGAGTAGTACTGACTAATAGACTACTTTCAATACTAACACTAAGATAATGAATAAAGAAATAAAATATAAGAAAATAACTGAAAAAAAAAAATTAAAAAATAAAATGGCATAAAATAGTAAACATATAAATACAAATATATATGATAAAGGGTTAGTAACATACATATATACACATATACACATACAAACATATATACATACATATATAATAATACACACACACACACATATTTTAAATTATTGTATGAAGCAATTCATTTTCAGTCTTTGTACGGGAAAGGATCCATTTTTTTACTTTTATCTTAAATTGGTGTATATTTTGAACATTTTTTACTGACTCTTCTAAAGTATTAAAAACTTTTGGGGCGATGAAATACAACTGTCTTTGGGCAAAGGTTGTATGTGCGTGAGGAATTACATAGTTCGTCCCTTCAGCCATTCTAGTTGGTCTTTGCTGCTGGCTTCGGGAACGTTTCTCTAAGGTCTTGTAAAAATGTATTAGGCATTGTTTCACGAACAACTGACGAATATCCAAAACACTTGCTTCGCTGAACAGCAGGTCAGAGTCATGGCGGGGATGTTTTCTGTAAGTAACCCTCAATAATAATTTCTGGGCTTTAACCAGTGGTTCAAGTACTTGTTTCGTACAGGCCCCCCATGCAATGATACCGTGCATCCATAAGCTTTGGCAAAGCGCCGTGTACACAATTTTTAACGTCGGTTTTGCCAGAATATTACGTAGCTCACGAAAGACGTATACTAACTTTCGAGTGCGTGATGTAAGTTCATTTAGTTGGTTCTTCCAGGTTAACTTGGAATCAATGGTAAAACCAAGATACCTGCAGATTTGCAGATACCTACAAATTCAAATTGTAATAACTCTAAAACAAAAACGAAACAGACGACAGTTTTTTGTACATAGGCATTAAAGCGACAATTCTTTTAGATTATCAAACATAAATATATTTCTCCTAGCAAAGATTTTGAGATACAGTTTTTGACTGTTTCTGAAAATTGTTGGGTTGAGGACATAATGCGTCCACGGCGAATATCGCCGGGTTAAAAATCATGTTATTATAAAATTATCTGTAGAAATACCAAGAAATGTGCTAGAAATGGACCGATATATGTAGCAATACGCATCTTTAAGGAACTTCGATACATTGCGTGCGAACTTCGATGTTTGCTCGGCTGCAGGGCAAGTTACAGCGATTTGTTACAATCTTGTCCACCCATCGAGCTCTTTCGTCTCCGCAGTCTGCACGCTAACAAGGCCGGATGCTTCTTGGGCTTGAGGCAATAACCATTTATTTACAGTAAACAGTGAATGATATGGCAACTTGTTCACCAAAGTTGATTTTAAGTTCTTTTACAATAATAATAAGATTTCGGCAATATTTTCTTATTACTTGACGACTATACCTTTGACTATTTTACTAAGCCTCTTTTTACTTTCTCAGACCACCAACCGACCAGAACAGAATATATTGTGAACGCGCATATAAAAAAAATAAAGACGGAAATTTTGTTTTGAGCCTCCCTCAGACAATTGAGACCATTTCCAGATTTATTTTTTTTTTGTGTGCCTGGCTGTGTGTATGTCTGTGTGTTTGTGTGTATTCCTCCACGATTTAGCCAAAACGCTTAATCCGATTGAGAAACAGTCTTTCATGGCATGCGTTGAAAGATTATGGTATTAATCGGTCCGTCAGGGGGCGCACTAGTCGTATATCAATCTCGAAATAATAGACTTAGATACTTGAAATTGGATACACATATGCCTTTTTGGGCCGAAATTAAATTGTTAAATTTTAGTAGGAATATCTCATATACAAGCTACACTAATAATATTTAAATCCCGCCATACAGTTTATTTAAATACTAACGCCATGTGTTTAAATAAATACTAACGCCGAAGAACGAACCGCGCCGCCGGAGGCATCGCAATGGAACCCAACGGGGTTCGTACGCCGGCCGAGAGAGGGCGTTCATCGATTTTATTTATTAAATTATTTGTCGTATATCAATCTCGAAATAATAGACTTAGATACTTGAAATTGCATACACATATGCCTTTTTGGGCCGAAATTAAATTGTTAAATTTTAGTAGGAATATCTCATATACAAGCTACACTAATAATATTTAAATCCCGCCATACAGTTTATTTAAATACTAACGCCATGTGTTTAAATAAATACTAACGCCGAAGAACGAACCGCGCCGCCGGAGGCATCGCAATGTAACCCAACGGGGTTCGTACGCCGGCCGAGAGAGGCCGTTCATCGATTTTATTTATTAAATTATTTTTCAGATGAAATCAGCTTGTTTAAGGTGACGAAGAATGATTTTAAGGTGACGAAGAATGATTTAAAAATCAATTTTAATCTTCGACATCGCTTTAACTTCTTTAGGCTTCGCAATCTAAAGCGTCATGAGCTTTCTGTATAACTAGCTATTGAAGAGTCAATGCAAGTAATGATCATGCCCGATGCTACTTAACTTCGGTGATCTGACGAGAACCATTATTACAACGCTACTACTGACGATCAAAACCACAAAACGCGTCAAAACTATGTCTTTGACCAACGGTCGGCAACTAGCGAAATGCAGAAGGTAGAAAACTGTACCGCCGGAAAAATCTTAACCTTTGTACGTTTTTCGTAGTTCTAGAGTCCGCAAAAGAGTGCATTGCGACGCGGGAGCGGACTGGCCAACGTATGTCATGATAAAAAACATTTCTAAAACTTTTTTCGTTTAGGTCAAAGGTCGTTTATTATTACAATATTCACAATAAAAGAAGAATGAGCGTATGACCGCTACAAAAAACAAAGCGCTCCACAATCCGGCAAAAAATATGGCAGCGGTTTGTCCGCCGATGTAGGTGAGAAAGTCTAAATGATCAGAATTTGCGTGGATGTAATTGGTATTTGGATTTAAGCCAAACTGTACTATTACGATTACATACTTATAATAACTGTGTAACACTTTGGCACACTTTGTGTAACACGCGATCCATTTATTTTTCGCATCCCAAAGCGTAACACAAATTATAGTGCCAATTTGTTATTTCTACGTGCTATGTATGCCTACAATGTAGGCTTTAAAGAAATTGACATATTTAACTACGACAGTAGACGGTACTTTGTTAAAGAGGTCTGGAAAAATCTGGAGATCAATTCAGTTTGAATTGAGTTAGCATCCCGTATTCCTACATGCATTCCCATGCAAATATATCCTACAGATAAAGACACACATATGCGCTCGCCACGAAAAAAAAATAAACAAATAGAAAAACTAAATATCAATAAACTGTACAAAATCCTTCATTATATTGTATACATAATAAAAAGAAAATTAAAATACAAAATTATTCAGACATTTTAAATTTACAAATTACATTTCATAATAGTCAAAACCTAACTAGGCTGCCGCCTGTTGTATCGTTATATAAATAAATATTATCGTACTTAATATTAATAAAATACCCTAATTGCCTACATAAAATTCGAAACAAACTAAAATAACAATTTAAAAATATCCAAAATTGGAATAACAATGGACAATAAAAACCAGGCCCAATTGTCATTTGTTTAAAAGCAAAATAAATAAATGGCTGTTGCAAGAAGAGCGTTTATATATCCATGCCATGATCGATGTAGTAGAATAAGTTGAAGTTGACTTATATTGTGTTTATATGTATGTATGTGTGTACATATATTGTGCTTATATGTATGTATGTGTGTATATGTGTAGGTATTCTAATGTATTTAGTATTCCTATTTCCTATATAATATTGTAATTTTTATTAAAATTTTAATATTAATATATTTATTATTATTATTATTATTATATATATATATATATATATATATATATATATATATATATTGTGACACGATTGCTGTTTTCCCCGATAAATTCGCATTGCACTTTAAGTAAACAACAATACACACGCATAAGATGCATGCAGCGCCATCTTGATGCAATTCACAAGCTTTGCAAGCTAGGACGGTCATATACGACGTACGACTATCGTAGTATCTACAAGCGTACATTTGACACCGAATCCATTGTCGGCTAGTCGATTGCCACATTTAAATCTTGTATTCAGTTATGAAAATGGATGTTAGGAAAAAGAATAATTTTAATTAAGTCGGTAAAAATAAAGAAAGATCAAATTATAAACCAGGATGCTAGGAAAATTAATACAATAATTTATTTGGGTATTATACAATTTTTAATACACAAAATCATGATTAACATTGGTAATTAAATTCCGTACGTAAAAACGCGGACACTTAGCCACATTAAATCAGAGCCGCCCAACTAGAAATTAAATCTAGTATTTTATAAAAATACTGTAACAATTATTCAAATTAATAAAATAAATGTAAATTAAGCACCGGAAGCCTAAACGAGTCGAGTAAGAATCCATTATTAGACGGCCATGTTTCCGCCCTTTCTTTTTCGAATTCGCAATTCAGCTGGTGCGGTCGATATTAATTGAGAATCCCGTGGTGCACGTAATCAGATAAATTAACCCGGTGAGTTTTGAAGCGGTTGTTCAATATTTAGATACAAGATGAATCCTTATCCGTTCGGTTGGGAAGGGATGGATTGAAGAGTGAGCCGACTCCCTAGGATTGGGCAAACTGACTCCTCATTTTCCTTCTCTCCCACTTATTGCTCCTGTGTAATTACAGGGATTCTCCTATCGGATTAATCTTCTCCGTTGGACCATTCCTGCCGATCTACCTACCGAATCGCAAGATGGTCGACCGCGACCAACGTAAACATCATCGCACGTACGAGAGTGCCGCCCGTCGCATGTACATCAGCCGCCGTCTCCCGTGGGAAAGCACGGCGTAGAGCGGGAAGAGGAAGAACGGGGATCGGCCAGCCGAAAAGAAACGCGACTCCGTCGAAGATCGTCACATCCTACATTCCCGTGTCCCCACGTGCTACAATCCAATAAGTGTTCTAAAATCCAATACTTTGCAAGCCGACCCTGGATAAGGATCGCACGTCTTTTGCTCTTCTTTCAATGATTCTAGTTTCTACTTTCTTTATATTCTCGTAATGGGGACTAAGATCCCAATAAATCGAATTCTAATAAAAACAAGTGACTTTTACTAAGGGGATTCTAGTTTCTACAGGTTACTATAGATTCTATAGGTCACCAAAGGTATCCCCCAACTATATATGTCACAATTGGCGCCCAACGATAATTAATCAAGGATTCAAAATAGAGCCTTGTAAACCCTTTTTTGTGACGTCTGCAAATGGAGTTAAATCTTTTTGTAGCGGTGCACTAAGACTACCAGTAACAATTAAAGGTGTTACGATAGTGTGTATATTTTACATTATTCCAGCCATAAATATACCATTGATTTTAGGTATAGATATCTGGGAAAAATTTGGCCTAATTCCTAATGATATGCAATTTTTAAGAACTTGTAATACTTCGGAGATCAATACTTGTCGTTTAATCGAACCTATAATTACCGATTATGAGTATTTAAGTGTAGAACAACGGCTTATTGCCGATAATATCATTCAGCAATATCAGGATATTTCTAGTGAGAAGATTGGGTTAGGAAAGACATCTCTGATTGAACATGTGATAGATACCGGAGACGCGTTGCCAATTAAACAACGATATTACCGGCTTTCACCATCGAAATTGGAAGCATTAAATAACGAAGTGGATAGGATGCTGAGTTTAGGCGTCATTGAGCCAGCAATAAGCCCCTGGAATAATCCTGTGCTAATGGTTCCGAAATCTGATGGATCTTATCGTTTCTGTCTTGACTCGCGAAAATTAAACGCGGTAACAAAAAAATATGCGTACGGTCTGCCATATATCACAGATATATTGGACAGCCTGGGAGATTCCAGGTACCTCAGCTCAATCGACCTTAGTTCTGCATTTTGGCAAATCCCAATTTCACCAGAATCAAGGCCAAAGACAGCGTTCACAGTACCATTCCGGAACTCGTTTCAATTTTCTAAAACCGCGTTCGGGGTTTCCAACGGCAGCGGGATTCTTCAATCCCTCATGGACTCGCTGTTTGGTTCCGGATTTGAGAGACGCGTGTTCGTATATTTAGACGACATCATCATTACAGGAACCTCATTTGACGAACATGCATCGCTGTTAACTCGAGTGCTAGAACGGTTAAAGTACGCTAATCTATCAATAAATTTTGAAAAATGTAAATTCTTTAGGTCAGAACTCAGTTATCTCGGCCATGTCGTTGATCGTTTTGGATTGAGAGTCAATCCAGACAAAGTTGCCGCAATTACTGCGTTTCCGACTCCAAAATCTAAAAAGGAGTTGCGTAGATTTCTCGGAATGGCCAGCTGGTATAGGCGATTCATTGAGGGATTCGCCACAACAGCTGCCCCGTTAAATCAATTGACGTCCACAAAACCTGGTTCACCGAAATTTTCCTGGAATCCCGTAGCTGAAGCCGCTTTTAATAAATTAAAAGCAGCAATATCATCAGCACCGGTCCTGGCGTGTCCTAACTACAACCTGCCGTTCAGAGTATACGCGGACGCCTCGGCTTACGGGACAGGCGCTGTTTTGACGCAGGGCAACGGCGAAGAGGAAAGGCCGGTGGCATTTTCAAGTCGGACCCTAACAGCGGCTGAGAGACATTACTCAGCGGTGGAACGAGAGGCCCTCGCAGTTTTACACGCCGTTGAACAGTGGAGGTGCTATTTAGAAGGCACAGCATTATTTGAAATTCATACAGACAGCGCAGCCTTAAAATGGTTTCTGTCGATCGATTCGCCTACAGGTCGGTTGGCTCGATGGGGGGTTCGTCTCTCTCCGTACAATTTCCGTATAGTCCATCGGAAAGGGAGTGAGCAGAAGGTCCCAGACGCGTTATCTCGAGCTCCACTCGTAGCAAGTGTCAGCGTTTCTGAAACAGAGGATACCTGGTTCAAAAAGCAATACCTAGGTGTGGCAAATAATCCGATCGCTCATCCTAATTGGACGATTAAAAATGGCAAACTTTACCGATATAGTAAAGCAGACGGGGAAGTTGATCCAGAATTTCAGTGGAAGGAGGTCGTCATGTTAGAAGATCAAACCCGGTTGTTTAAAGAGTACCATGATAATCCAACTGCCGGTCATCTCGGGGTCTACAAAACATATAACCGATTAAGGCAACATTACTATTGGCCAGGGTTCTATCAAACGGTCGTCAAATATGTAGCAAATTGCAATACCTGCATGGCCACTAAACATGTAACAACAAGTCCATTGGGCACTATGAACTCACCCAAAAAGTGTAGTCGCCCGTTCGAATATATTGCCTTGGATATTCATGGCCCCATGGTGTCATCAAGCAAAGGAAACCGTTATATTTTGCTAATAACATGTTGTTTTAGCAAGTATACCATTATAATTCCATTGAAAGAGGCATCGTCGAGCAAAATGATTCCTTTAATTAAAGAGAAGGTGTTTTTAATTCACGGTGTCCCCAGGGTAATCCTAACTGATAACGGTAAACCATTTATTTCTAAAGAAATGAAGAAATTTTTTGAGGAGCATAAAATTCCCCAAATATTTAACACCCCATTTTATACCCCTCAAATCAACCCCGTAGAAAGGTACAATCGTACTCTAAGTACCATGCTATGCGCTTACGTGGGTAGATATCATAAATCCTGGGACATACATTTACCTGAGTTCCAGTATGCGTTGAATTCTGCCAAATCCGAATCTAGTCGTTTCAGTCCGAACTTTTTAGTTTTCGGTCGGGAACTGGTAACATCCGGCGAGGTTTATTCCGCAATGACGGCAGCGGAAACGCAAGCTGTCCTCATGTCACCGGAAGAAGACGATCGAATTGACAGATTGGGTCAGCTGGAAAACATTTTTCAAATGGTTAAGGCCAATTTGCAGAAGCAACATGAGAGGAATAAGCACTCTTACAATAAGGGTCGCCGTACTCCGGTTCTGCAAAAGGGCGATGTTATTTGGAAAAAGACGCGTTTCCTTTCTAATAAAGGGAATAATTTCTCGGCTAAACTCGCCCCAAACTTCGAAGAGTTCCGCGTAAAGGAAAAGTTATCCGACAACGTCTATATATTGGAGACGTTGGCGGGGAAAGAAGTGGCAGGTACACATCATGCCAAAGATTTTAAAATCCCTGGAAATCTAACTCTGGATCCCCAAAAGTCTCCAGGTATTCAGATTCAGGATCCCGATCCATCGCAGTAATCATTTAAAATCAAATAAAAAAAATAAAAAAATAATAACCTTAAAATAGACTGTTAACTGTCATCTAATATGTTCATAATTCATTAAAATATTAAATAAAATTGGGTTTACCTTGTCATTCGGTGGTTGTTCAGCGACTTGTATAGTGAGCGTTTTGTTTTATTATTTTATACGTCATAATGTTGTTTTCCGAATGTAATCCATGATGCAATTTCTCTTGTGATGTTATTCATCATATCCACAAACATTATATGGTGGTTGTTATTAGGTTGGTGTAGTTAGACTGGAACATTATCGAATATAAGTCCAGTGCACACAACAGGTTGCCGCAGTTTCAGTGGAACCAATGCGACAATGCGTTCGTTCTGAAAAGTAAAGTTTTATTTAAGTAGCAGTGCAGCAAAGCGTTCTAGGCAG
Source organism: Micropterix aruncella (assembly GCA_944548615.1). Lineage (NCBI taxonomy): Eukaryota > Metazoa > Arthropoda > Insecta > Lepidoptera > Micropterigidae > Micropterix > Micropterix aruncella. Next base: position 16,277,770 of record OX155960.1, read on the forward strand.
GAAAGTGAGGCTTCGATGAGGTGTCAACGATATTGGTGTGACACAGTAGCACACGTTATTTAGGGTTTCAGTGTCGAATGAAAGGATCGATATGCCTATTGGATTGGCTACCGTATTATAGATGGTGATGAATGCAGAGATTTATGATTGAAAGAAGGTAAGAGCTTGTATGAAAGATTAATTACCGAGCTGTTCAACGTTCTTCTTGGGCTAATCCTTAAAAGTAGGTTCCTTGAATCGAATAAGGGCTTATCCTTGAATAGAATAAGGAAGGATTGGATCCCGGGTCGGACGCGTGAGGGGCGCATCGTTGACCCAGAGTCAAGGGAGTTCACAGGTTATAATCAGCGCGTGTTTAAAGCTGTCAAACTTGGGAAGCGTGTAGGAATGTTGAATGTTATGGTACTTACGTGAATTAGGCGAAAATTCCGCTGCTTCCGTGAATTTTCGGTTCGAGGCGGGGGGATTGTGACACGATTGCTGTTTTCCCCGATAAATTCGCATTGCACTTTAAGTAAACAACAATACACACGCATAAGATGCATGCAGCGCCATCTTGATGCAATTCACAAGCTTTGCAAGCTAGGACGGTCATATACGACGTACGACTATCGTAGTATCTACAAGCGTACATTTGACACCGAATCCATTGTCGGCTAGTCGATTGCCACATTTAAATCTTGTATTCAGTTATGAAAATGGATGTTAGGAAAAAGAATAATTTTAATTAAGTCGGTAAAAATAAAGAAAGATCAAATTATAAACCAGGATGCTAGGAAAATTAATACAATAATTTATTTGGGTATTATACAATTTTTAATACACAAAATCATGATTAACATTGGTAATTAAATTCCGTACGTAAAAACGCGGACACTTAGCCACATTAAATCAGAGCCGCCCAACTAGAAATTAAATCTAGTATTTTATAAAAATACTGTAACAATTATTCAAATTAATAAAATAAATGTAAATTAAGCACCGGAAGCCTAAACGAGTCGAGTAAGAATCCATTATTAGACGGCCATGTTTCCGCCCTTTCTTTTTCGAATTCGCAATTCAGCTGGTGCGGTCGATATTAATTGAGAATCCCGTGGTGCACGTAATCAGATAAATTAACCCGGTGAGTTTTGAAGCGGTTGTTCAATATTTAGATACAAGATGAATCCTTATCCGTTCGGTTGGGAAGGGATGGATTGAAGAGTGAGCCGACTCCCTAGGATTGGGCAAACTGACTCCTCATTTTCCTTCTCTCCCACTTATTGCTCCTGTGTAATTACAGGGATTCTCCTATCGGATTAATCTTCTCCGTTGGACCATTCCTGCCGATCTACCTACCGAATCGCAAGATGGTCGACCGCGACCAACGTAAACATCATCGCACGTACGAGAGTGCCGCCCGTCGCATGTACATCAGCCGCCGTCTCCCGTGGGAAAGCACGGCGTAGAGCGGGAAGAGGAAGAACGGGGATCGGCCAGCCGAAAAGAAACGCGACTCCGTCGAAGATCGTCACATCCTACATTCCCGTGTCCCCACGTGCTACAATCCAATAAGTGTTCTAAAATCCAATACTTTGCAAGCCGACCCTGGATAAGGATCGCACGTCTTTTGCTCTTCTTTCAATGATTCTAGTTTCTACTTTCTTTATATTCTCGTAATGGGGACTAAGATCCCAATAAATCGAATTCTAATAAAAACAAGTGACTTTTACTAAGGGGATTCTAGTTTCTACAGGTTACTATAGATTCTATAGGTCACCAAAGGTATCCCCCAACTATATATGTCACAATATATATATATATATATATATATATATATATATATATATATATATATATATATATATATATATATATATATATATATATATATATATATATATATATATATATATATATATATATATATATATATATATATATATATATATATATATATATATATATATATATATAAAATAAAAGCGAAAGAAATCCCAGCTTGGATCGGGAAATGCTAATATTTGAATGAGATATACTTACGGATGTGCACGACTTTCGACGGTGTAATACAAAATGCCTCCAATTGAGACGAATTAAAGCGAAAAAATCAAAAATTAAACAAATTGATCACTTCGGCAAAGCCGTGACATAAATGAAGGTGACATATCGAAATAATTCAAATTTCGAATGCTACCAACATTTAAAATATGATACAATAAGGCTGAGTTTGTTATCAACGAGCCATTAAATCGAAATAAAAATAAAAAACTTCATATGCTTAATGAAATGAAAGAAGAACCTTCGATCTTAATTTCTGGCAGAGAAGTTTATAAAACAGGCTGTATATTGTTATCAAAATACGGTAAACCAGTATAAAATTGTTTAATATTAAGAAATATGTAAAAAACATTGTAGAAAACAGTATAATATTTTTATATTTGATAAGTTTTGTAAAGAAATCCTTTTATAGGATGATATTTTTATTTAAAATAAAATTAGTAAAAGCTACTTAAAAAGCAGCGAAGGAACTCCCAGCTTGGATCGGGAAATGCTAATATTTGAATGAGATATACTTACGGATGTGCACGACTTTCGACGGTGCAATGTAAGTTTAAAGGTCCTTTTGCAGTCGACTAACGATCACTATTCATCCATATATCTCAAAAATCAAGCTAATCCTATTGCAACACAAAATGCCTACAATTGAGACGAATTAAAGCGAAAAAATCAAAAATTAAACAAATTGATCACTTCGGCAAAGCCGTGACATAAATGAAGGTGACATATCGAAATAATTCAAATTTCGAATGCTACCAACATTTAAAATATGATACAATAAGGCTGAGTTTGTTATCAACGAGCCATTAAATCGAAATAAAAATAAAAAACTCCATATGCTTAATGAAATGAAAGAAGAATCTTCAATCTTAATTTCTGGCAGAGAAGTTTATAAAACAGGCTGTATATTGTTATCAAAATACGGTAAACCAGTATAAAATTGTATAATATTAAAAAAATATGTAAAGAAACATTGTAGAAAACAGTTTAATATTTTTATATTTGATAAGTTTTGTAAAGAAATCGTAAATGGTTAATTTGATTGATTTGATAATTCCAATAAAAATAAATAAAATAAAAAAAGGGTAAAAATGAATAGGCGCTGGCCCACCTCTCCAATAACATATACCTAATTACCATTGGAAAGATTTATTTATCTAGAATATTTATGATTATTACAACTTACCTCGATTATGAGCCGTTTCGGAGTTTTGAAATTCGGAATCTTCTTAAATATGGCTAGTTACAAGAGAGCCCCCTTGCCAATTATTTATTTCAAAAATATTATTTGCCATGAAGATCCATAAAAAATATTATATTAGTATGTACGGTCACTGGGCAGACCATGTTAAACAGCTGACCTTAGCATATTACATACGTCGGTAAACAGAGCGGGAAGGAAATGATGAGACACATTACAGAGTTCAAGCAACATATCCCAGTATATTTCCACCAAGTACTGCTGACAAACTCGAGCATTCTTGGGAATATATAGTTTGTACTTTATAGTTTTGGGTATTCTGCTATGGTTTTCGATTAAATAGTTATTAAAAATACAAAGCCTGGATAGGATAGATGCCCTAGGGGATATCAGATAATTAGAATATAACTCAAAAGCGGCTCATAATTGAGATCAGTCGTTCTACTAATTATTATTATTATTTATTAGTTTCAAATATTATTCAAGAGCATTACAGACGAATCAAATTCGCCCTTAAATATTAAAGCTAGAGTGTAAGTCTAAAAATAAATGACTTACATAACTAAATTATTGCTAACATTGAACAAGAAAAAAACATAAAAATATAAAACTAAATAAAAGACAGATTATGATAAACATGAGATAGCAGGGAGTTGCCTTTTTAGCTGCCAAAGGGATATACAAAAGATGTCTATTTTTGTGGGTAAGGAATTAAGAAGAGCTATAACCCTTCCCACTGGCCTATCTACAAAAATATTTGTACGATGGTAAGGCAAATTAAATAATAGTGGCGATATCCTCGCTGTGTAATTTACCGGTAGGTACAATTCAAACTTACATAGTATCTCTGGCGAATAAATAGTTCCTTGAATTAATTTATATGCAAATATAATTAGGGAAATATATCGACGCGTTTCAAGACTGTTGTATCCTAGTGTACTAATGAATGTTCTACAAAAAGAGACCTCTTTTTAGGAATTTATTTAAAGATCATGTATTATAAATATGTGTATCTCATATTATGTATATATATAACCGCGGGCGATTTTCCTATATTTTTTCATATAAAATCGCAGTCAATGTAATTATACAGGTCGTAACTTGTATGTTTCCGTCAGCCGTGCTACTTAAGAACGTGGAAATACGACTCTCGATGTTGCAGAGTAACAGAAAAAGATTCGACGGGGAAATAGCGCAGATATTATATGCAACTGGTTGGAATCGTATGGAAAGAGCTGAACATGCACCTACGTGTCTCCCGCGGTTGGAGGGTTAATATACTTTTACTCGAACTTACCTTATTAACAACTTACCTTATTGTTACTTTCCTTACCCTTATATTATTATTAGCCTTATAACATTTTTCCACTATCAACGTGTTCATGATATTTCTATTATAATTTGTTATGCAAGCGTTGTAAACTATTGATAGGGTGGTGAATTTGTTTTGTTGAAATATGTTCCCCGCTCTATCCGTAACATCCATTTGGGGACATGTATGGCGGCGCCTAAAATCCGTAACATCCGCTACGGGATATCGCGCTCGCCGCTGCGAAAAATGCAATTTACGATTCGAAACGTCGTACTTAATGCTTTCTGGCGGCGGAACGACATGGCCAAATAATCTTTAATTCGGCGGCCAACGGCGATAAAATCGATCGGCGAATTAAAAAGTCAGCATAGACGTCAAAACGGCAGTCTCGATCGGCCAGCGCCTCGGCCGCGTAGTTCCGCGAAATGTTGGTTTTGTGAAGTGTTTTGTGGATAAAAATGCAGTGTTTACTGGATAAAAGTGAGTAATTTGCATTTTTAATTAGATTAGGCATAAGGATTAGTCAATTGAGATAGTCCATTTGCTGTTTTTCACGAATTTTTAAAGAAAACACTTCTGCGACAACAAACGGCTCGCGAAAAAATGGTTGTTATTATTTTGTAATGTTTATGAAATATCCCGATATATTGCGAAATATGACGTAATGTCGCTTTAATTTACTAACAAAATAAGTATTGTTTCATTTACATCCTAAGTTATCACATAATTAGGCGTATTTTGAAAATTATATCTTGTTTTGTAAAATGCATCGCGCAAAGAAACTTGTTTTGATAATTACTATGAGAGAATAAAGTGCGATTTTCCATAGTTTTTCGATGAAATGTGACTCTTTGGAGTATAGTAATTAGTTATTAGACATATAATAAGTCTATGATAAGACAATATAATTGAAAAAATCTAACGAATTTAATATTATGAGCATTCAAAGTTTATTATTAAGTTCGGACGCGGAAACTCTCAAAACTTTAGATTTTTCTATAATATCAGACAAAGCTCAAAGTTCTGGTGTGATTTCTAAAAAGTGTGATGTAGTAATAAAGTTATTTTGAAAGAATTTCATATAAAAAAATACCATAAGTAGTCACAAATTAAAAATAAAAAATTTTTTTTTTTACGAGAATACATAAAATTTTTCTTGGCTGAATAAATAAATATTTTTGTATGCAAATAAGTAAAAAAAATATCGTTTTGGTAAAGCATTTAATAAAGAACATAACTGTATTTACAATTCTTGCATATTTTACGTATTTTGGGACAAAAAAGTCGAAATGATTTTATAGGCGAGTTTTTTCAGTTTGCCAATTTTGTAATATTTATTCATTATTATCTTAATTGTTTTACGAGATAAGGTTATAATGTTTTATATGTCAAATTTCAATGCGATAATTTTTCTCTTTATCTTTTTTTAATCCGTTTAGTGGTTTATAAGTTATGATCGTTTTTCTCAAGGCCGTTGACTCGCGTCGATTTTTTGCCCGAATATGTCGCGCGCAAAAGTGATAGGTGAGTTTTTACCTCGCAACAGTATCATAATAGTATCATGTATGTACTATGTGAAAGTTTACTATAAAATAAAATCAAATAAAATATCCATTGGTATATGATTAATTGGAAAAGTTGGAAAAGTTGGCCCAAAATGTCCATTCTCTTGAGATATATTTTACCTATATCTATATATATAAAAATGAATTTTTGTCTGTATGTTCGCAATGAGGGAATCTTTAGATTAGTTTAGTGTGCCCATCAGACCGAAAAAAAAATTTTAGTGTCCTCAATAAAACCAAAACTCTTCTTTTTTTAAAGCGGCGAATTTGAATTTCGAATGCGACCGCGAAGACAGGAGTGATTTCTTATTTTTTTATAGTCGAATGAATTTTAAAGAGGCGAATTTGAATTTCGAATGCGACCGCGAAGACAGGAGTGATTTCTTATTTTTTTATAGTCGAATGAATTTTAAAGCGGCGAATTTGAATTTCGAATGCGACGGATTTGGCGTAGCAACGCGCGCAGGGTACAGCTAGTAGTTTATAATATTTAGTTGGCACCTATTGGTTTTATTATACCAAAATATTCGTTTTAAAACCACAATATTAAAGAGTTTGTTTTCTCAATTTTTCAAAACTTGAAATTTGATTTAGGTAATCAAAAAATATTTAATTATTTTGCAGTTTATTCGTTTTTCATTGACTGTATATCGAAACGCTACAAAGGACTAATACATTGCCATCTCTAGGTTACCAAGGGGTGTTTTTTGTTTGCTTTACTCGTTACTGAGTGCGTTCACGCAACTGATCGGAAGATCCGCTCTGGCCGATACCTCCATTTGGAATTGCCTGGCCGCGGCGGCCGCCCTGGGCTGACAATAATCGTAAAACGCACTCGACTACAAGACGAATGCATCGTAAAACAATCGCTAGTCAATGGAAAGTACGATAATAAGGAGCGCTGAATATTTCGCTTTCGTCCAAAGCGCATCCGCTGCTTTTTTTTTATTGTCAGAACACACAATGTTAAATAACATGTTGAGGAAATATCTTCGTCCATTCGTTAGCATATCCGGGCCAGGTTAGGACACGTCTCTCCAAAAACATGTCGCCTGGATGGCCTTGTCGTTCGTCTATTGAAGGCCTTGCACGGGGATTTTATAACTTTGGTGATCTCTGTATTGCTTTCGCTTTCACACTGATTTACCAAACTAAAACCGGTTAAAGTTCGCTACATCAGCGCGAAAGCGAAAGGCAACAGAGAACGCCAAATTATTAAACTCCCTACTGGTTTGTGATTGCGTTTGACAATTGCGGGCAGAATAGAAGGCGGTATTCATCCTGCAGTGTTCCATAGTGGCATATTGGATTCTCTGTGTGTTCCCAGCGGACGAGTTTTGCATACATACTTAGTTAAATTAAATGGTGAGGAATTATCTTCGTCCGTTCGTTAACGTGTCCGGGCCAGGTTAGGACACATATCTAAAAATATGCGGCCTGGATAGTCTTGTCGTTCGCCTCTTGTAGGTCCTGGTGTGTGATTGGGGTTGACCACTGCGGGTAGTGACGTCAACCACTGCGGGTAGTGACCGGTAGTGACACAGTCGCATATAAGAATCTCTGTGGAGCCCGCGCGGACGAGATTGGCTAGGCATCTTGTTGAGACTACGTTAGATAATATAGGGGATATGGGACCCCGGTGCTTTCTGTTCCTTAACATATTCGCCAAGTGAAGCCCGCCAATGAGTGATGCGGTTCGAATATTGATAATAATAATAGTAATAAACTCTTTATTTGCACTTAATTGTTATACAAAAAGGCGATCTTATTGCCACATGGCAATATCTTACAACTAACCTAAACTCAGTGGTACATGAGCGCATTGTGAAAATAAAGATTATTACATAATATGCAGACCGTCTGCATAACATACAGACAACTGGAATAATTTAAAACTAATAATGCCCGCGGAGAGGAAATTGGGAGAGGAAGAGGAGAGAAAGGGAAGAACTGGTTACTTCTTAGAAAGGTAGTACCTAATCCTTAAGGCAAGTAATCCTTAAACGATGGTAAAGACGGCGAGTTTCGTATGTTTGCTGGGAGATCGTTCCAGAGTCTTGCACCATGGACACAGAAAGAATAGGAATAGAAATCACTATGACTCGGAAATTTTAGTCGCGATTTGATGTAATTGTGGCTTGGTTCTTGCCAGTAGGTGTCTCGGGTCGTCTATTACCCTTAGGCGTTAAGAATCAACTAGGGCATCAAGAAGTATTGCAAGGGAGAGCGGCATCAACCCCCCCCTCCCCCCCCCCCCCCCCCGGTAGTGGTTGATACCGATGAGCGGATAAAGCTTTTTGTCGGGAGTACATTTGAGTGAGCCGGAGAAAGTGTTGGGTCAATCGGCTGATATTTTCAATCAACTAATTAATCATGACTAATTTAGTTATGATTAAATTAATTAGTCGATTGATGGTTCAATCGTCAATCATGACTAATTTTGCTCTTTATATGCCACTAAACAATTCTCCCTATTATATCTATTGGTTGACTGTATTTAGGTCAGTTGGTCATCCGGTCGGTCAGTTGGTCGTTGAGTCGTTCGGTCCGTCGGTAGATCAATCGTCGACTGACCGACCAATAGACCGAACATCCGATAGACCGACCGACTGACGGTCAGACCAAACGATAGACCGAATGACCGATAGACTGACCGACCGATCGACCGAATTTCCGACCGACCGACCGACCAATAGACCGAACGTCCGACCGATCGACCGACCGATTGACCGACCGAAAAATCGAACGTCCGACCAACCGACCGATAGACCAACCAACCGATAGAACGAACGTCCGACTGACCGGCCGACCGACTGAGACATGCAAGTGGCGCTGATAACATGCCCGGTGAAACTAATAGCAATTTTCCTTGGTCATCTATAATAACATTGATAATAAATATTTTTTATAAAGGACTGATTGATTATAAAAAGCCAATAGAGCATTCAATGATAACATAAAACCATTCAATAATTGGTCCTATTTATCGCATTTATACATAGGCAGATTACATCACAGAAATAATAGAATGAGATAGAATTTCCATGTACCCCCACGGCCTTCCCGCCAATTCAACTTATTTCATCTACCTCAAGTAAGCACAAACTACGCCCAAAATAATTACATTTATCGAGTATCTCATTTCTGCAATACCAAGCTAAGCGAAATTGACCTGTTTAATACAACTGCGACTGCGCTCAAGACTCTTATTCCGGGTCTTCTGAATGGCAATATTCAAGGACGAGTGAAATAATGATATTATATTTTTTTCTTCTTTCTTTTCTTTCTTCAATATTAAAATAAACCACAAAATTTCCGTAATAATAAAATAATAAAATAAAATATTATTAAAACAAAATTGATATCTTTAATTCCCCTCCACTTCCTCCTATACCATTCCTAGACGACTGTATATTTTTACTATCTTTAAGTGGAAACTTTTAACTGGCATTGTAGTCTATAAATAAAATTCAGATATTTCTCCTGTAATAGCTGTAAGTTTCCTTAATAATAATAATTTTTAAAAAAATAAGTCTATCTGAAGAAAAAAGTGGATAATTATTACGTATCTTACCGTAAAATCTGTATACCAAATTGATATATTTATCTAAATAAAAGGAGGTCTCATAAATTTCGGAGGTCTCATGTCCACATTTTATTCATTGTTCAAGTGTAGATATTGGGCCCGATTTCGTTTCTTGAGAAAAAAGTGGATAATTATTACGTATCTTACCGTAAAATCTGTATACCAAATTGATATATTTATCTAAATAAAAGGAGGTCTCATAAATTTCGGAGGTCTCATGTCCACATTTTATTCATTGTTCAAGTGTAGATATTGGGCCCGATTTCGTTTCTTTGTGATCTAAAATATAAAATTAGTTCGTCGTAGAACGAGACAGAGCAAAATATGAAATGAACGATCTTCGATTTTCCACCCGAATAAGTTTAAACACATCTCGTGCGATTAGTTTCAGATGCTTTATTTTCGGTGGGTATTTTTAATGCGAAAAAGTGGCAACGGTTCATTTGAAATTCCGCTATAACGTATTGCTCTGTCTCGTTCATATGAATTAATTTCTGATTTCATTTCACCAAGAAACGCAATCGAGACCGTTACCTACGTTTCGCACTACGCTTGTTGCAAACTCTGTACACTGCCATAATAAATAAATAAATAAAAATCGCTATCGTATTATCCCAGTCTCCGCATTTAAGGCTGATCCAATTCTTCGCCATCGTATCCAATCCAATGCGTCTTTTACTTTCTTTTTCCGTTCACCAATTTACTTTCCGCCCATTGGTCGAGGAAATGATGCTGTAGAGATGAATCTTTCGCACACAATGGGTCCGTACGCGCTCTTCCACTCTCCGAGCAATCTCCACCAATTACCCTTCTAAGACAATCGCAAAATGACCGACTAAAACATTCTGGAGAAATTCAATGCGAAATCCGTTCACCTTATAAACCAGCTGAATGGATTGTGAACCAGATGGGACTTTCTTTAAATTGTGGACAATGGGTCATTTTATCAGATGGTGCTATTATTTAATATGAATTGTTATCTTTATTTTTATTGTCTAAATTGATCTAGATTTAGATTCTAAATTGACAGATTCGATCGACAATGACTGTTCGCTAAACAATGTCACAAAAGTCCTTTGGATATTTGAGCTATAAGCTCTTTAACCAGCTACCACTCTCCACAAGAAAGATGGAAACAAAGGTGTTTAAAAGATTTATTAAACAAAAGCTACACATGCTTTCTATAAGCTGGGTGATTTTTTTGAGCATGCCAATTCCTTCAAATGGGAATAACATTAATATGTAACTTTCAGGTACCTCATTTTAGTTCTTATTGTTTAATAATAATATTATGAATTTAATGTTTAATATGTAGACTACAATGTGTAATGTAACATACCTGATCATATACATACGTTGTTCTTTTCAATTTTGTTTTGTGTGCTATTGTGTGATTATTTTTTGTATAAAGTGCTTGATGACTATTAATATTCTTATAATAATTATCTATTTTATATGTATACTCATGTACATGGATTCAGCTCTATTTTTTTAAAATTTTATTTGTCTGCCGTGTAAAGCCGACTTTAGTCAACGCTATTGTCGAATTAATATTTATGCTTTAATCGTTTTATATCTACATTTAAACTGACGAATTCTAATATGCGATAATTAGCTTTAATTCATAATTCATGCTTTTATTGTATATTCTGAATAAATAAATTGAATACTGAATACTGAATGAAAACCATTTGTCTGCATTAAAAGATTAATATATTTTATAAAATATATACAAATCTGTATAGCAATACTTATTTTCTATATATCTATGCTGGCTAGTAATGGGCCGAGATTATATTTACTTTTGTGAAGATTTTGTTTGTAAATAAATATAGAATAATATAAAAAATCAAATATCAAGGATAAAAATAATACACACATAATAATATACAGATGAGAAATAGGACATTTTTATTTCATGACATTCGGAACCTAAAGAATATGGAAAAGGAAATAAACATCGCCATCTAACGTATAGTTGCTAAAGTAAGCTGAATTGACGCGAAACTTTTTGTTTACTTTCTGTCACACGTCATATCATGTTTTCTCCAAGACCTTGTTGACATTCTTGATCGTATATAGATTGAATGAGCAAGGCACCGCAACTTAATTCAATTATTCCAAAGAAATATTATTTGTACATAAATCAGAAGTATGTGTCCGTTTATTTTTGAAACATTACTGTCAATAAAGTGACCGTCGATTTCGACGGGTTTTAGCTACTTATTTTATTTTTTTATATATTACAATTAAATTTAAATAATATATGTAAATTAATATTTAAAAAATAAAAATTAAATTATTCAAAATAAAATAATACCTCAAATTCGATCCAAAATAAAATCAAATAACTAAATAGTTTAAAAAAAATGTTATCTTTAAATTATTGTTAATTAATATCAAACAATAAAACAATTATAATAATATCTCTAAATCAATGCAAATGAATATCAAATTGTAATTTTGGAATTTCAATCAATCAGGAATGAAACTTCGAACATAATTTTGTCTCATGACTGATCAACTAATAAAATAATTTCAATCAAAATAAAATATTGGGTATTATTAAAATATTAATCAAAACAAATTTAAAAATGTCAGGATTAATATTCATTTGTTTTCGTTTCAATACAGGTAATGTTAATTAAATTGCATTTTATGCATTATTGATGAATTGATGGAATAAAATTTCTATGTATTTTAAAACTGATTTTAATTATGGACGGAAGAATGAATGAACAGTTTATGTATAAAATTTATTGAGTTTTAAATGAAAAATAGTAAATGTATACCAGCAATAATATGAAAAAATATTCATTTCTTTTTATATTAATTATTGTCATAATTCATTATTTTATGAGTAGTAGCTTTTTCGGAAATATAGATATTTGGTCATATTTAGATCATCTTCCCGTGTCTATTTATACGAGTATATAATACTAGCTGACCCGTGCCCACTTCGTTGGGCGTTAAAACTTTTTGTGATGAAAATATGAGTGTGATTCGGTTAGTACTGAGTGCTATGATTTATTTCCTGACTGCCAAAAGAAGGGTTATATTTTTACTGCATATATATGTATTTGCATGCCAATATGACTATATTATCATTATTTGTGAGTATCTTCTTGTGAGTGTCTTATTTGTGAGTGTCTTATCTCTTTAACCATTTATGCAGTAAAAGGGAAATTATATGCAGTAAAATGGAAAAGTCTTGAGACGATAAATCTACTTATTTTGATATGAATTCATAATTGTTGATAATATGACCAATAAACATGACCTAACGATTTAAATTATTTTTTAATTTAATAAACTACTTTTTGTGACTTAAATATAAACTTTAGACATATGCTGTTGCTGACCTTTTTTGTAGGCATTACCAAGCTCTACAACTATTCTCTAGAACTCAATCATATATCTCTCATCGTTAGAGCTGCTTTCTTAAGAAAAGTTTTCATTCGACCGTTTTTTCTCCGACTTACTTTGCAAATCCAACTACCACGAAAAAGTCTTAATTTTTCGGATTAATATATAGCCTATGACAATAACAAATAACGTGGCTTTCTATTGGTAAAAGAATTTTCAAAATCTGTTCAGTAGATCCAGAGATTACTTCCTACAACCTCACAAACTTTACCTCTTTATAATATTAGTATAGATATAGATTTAGATCATCGCTCTTTAAATCATTTTAATGCAGATACTACTCGTATACATCAGCACTTTGTTCCTTAGAAAACAAGATTACTACACATTGTCTTACAACCTTATCGCAACGTTAGATCTGAATTTAAAAAAAACTCACGCAATGACGAATAGCGTAGACATGATTGTTTCAACGTCATGATAGCAATGCGCATGTTGTAATTGCACTCGTTGCCTTGGTATGAAAGCAAAAAGTGGATTATTAAAGGGCAACCGGTGTTCGTCCATTTAATCTGTGCTCTAAGAGCATCTCGCTATCTATGGCAATATAAAGCTCTGTGTGAGAAACTGGACCAGTCCAGCTTAGAGTTACTACCTACCATATGAGATAAAAGAGAGTGAACGTAATGTTGTAGTTTTTATTGACGATATAAAATACTCTTAAGTTATACGATGCACAGGGCTATGAAGATTTAACCCGATGTTAAAAAAGATTTTAATTTAACTTTTAATTATTCAACTAACACATTCTTCAATCCTATCAATGAATTTTAAAATGAGATGGGTGGATAACCAAAGTTTAAGAAATTATTGCATCTTGTAAACGATGATATTTAAATATGAAGATATTTTATAAGTTAATAGTAAAAACATATTTTCAAAAACAATAATTTATTAAAATGCTCTGTCACGAGCCAATCTTGGGTGCAGCAGCCATGTCATAGTAAAATTTAGAATATGCTAGCATAATGGAATGCTATACAGAATGTAGTGTTTGTGCTTTTGACCTTTGAGAAGTCCTCTCGTTGGAAGCCATCCCAACCAGACCTATTGCTGTGAAATTTAAATCGTACTACCATAGATGTTACGTATAATTTATAGGAATATAGTCTGTTATGGATGATTTATAGGAAGCCTAATGACTACCAGTCAGAGCGTCTTTTCAAAGAATCTAAAGTCCTGGACGTCAAGCAGTTGTTTCTAAAATATGTGATAATATTTTTTCATAAATATAAAGATAGGCATGATGAAAATCAACAAAACTGCAATACTCAGAGTTCACGGAAACAAAATTTCTTTATTCCTCGAGTGCAAACAACATTTGCACAAAGACAAGCTTTCTTCCTTGGGCCCAGGTTATATACTGACATAGAAGAGAAATGGAAACACCTAAAGAACATTCAAGAGTTTAAATATAATATAAATAAATGGTTATTTAAATTGGGGAGGTCTAAATCCGAAAACTTGTCTTGTATAGCGTATATTATATAATGGTTGATTTTAAAGCTTATATCGTATACATATACATAAAGTATTATGCATATAATATTAATATATCGTATGGTATTTCTTATTTTTCCCAATATTTTTATAATTGTATTTATATAATGGTATTCTAATATAAATGTGATTATACCATAATATATTTTTATTTATTATAATCGAATTTAGGTATGTACTTCCCATATTATTACATAAATATGATTAGGTATACACATTGTAATATTTATGCAGATTATTATATTAAATTATATATTAAATTTTAATTAGGTACATTTACTATTTCTAAAAATAAAACGTTAGTCAATTTAGTTCTTTATAAATTAAATCGCTAATTTTAATTTTTTACTCTGACCCGCCTAGATACAGGACATTACAGTCCTAGTTAGGTGGGCACTGACCATTTGCTACATTTGCGTGTAAAATTTTTCCGAGTTACTTTATAACATTGATAATAATGTGGCTATATGTATAAAAAAAATGAATAAAGTACTAAAAAAATAAAATAAATAAATAGATGAACGCGTATATAAAATTTCCTTTCTGTGCTGTTGACTGTTGAAGATTACCATCGTTGAAAGCCAACACTGGGTGCAGCAGCTCTATCGCGGTGACACTTAGAATGTCATAATTGAATGCGTGATGTACAAAATGTACTGATGCCTTTGAGGAGTCCCGTCGTCGGGAGCCAACCCTGGTGCAGAAGCCATGTCATGATGAAGTTTAGAACGGGCTATCATAATTTAATGCGTATACAAAATTGGGTGTCTGTGTGGAATATTAGCTTCGTCGGGAGCCGATCATGGGTGTCTAATCAGGTCATACTCACCATAAATAAATTAATAGTTAAAAAAAAACACTAAAAACACGCTTTTATAAATGATCTTAAATCGTGGTCAAAGTTCATTACAAGACCTTTCTAACAAGTCCAAACACGGCTATGATACGATATTCCATCATGGAATGCCAGTGCCTATCTTCCGGCTTCATCATCAGACCTTGAAACCTAATCGTGGTCAAAGTTCATTCCAAGACTTTTCTAACAAGACCAAACACAGCTATGATACGATGTTCCATCATGAAGTTCCACTTCATATCTTCCGACTCCATCATCAGATCAGTTCGACAGTACCATATTATTGTATTGTCATCAGAACTACATACAGCTGCCAATTTTCATGGCGCTACGATTCTTGGAAGATGGTTAAATTAGTTTCCTTAGATTCCATAGCATAGTTAGTTACATACAGGTCGACCTAATAAAAGCGTGTTAAAAAGCATTGTCATCGGAACTCAACCAATATGTAGGTAAAGCATAAACTTCATAGGAAGTGGTTCCAATTCAGATTGAAAGATTTGACCTCAACAAACTATCAAACTAACAAACATTGCAATGTCA
This sequence comes from Micropterix aruncella, assembly GCA_944548615.1. Taxonomy (NCBI): domain Eukaryota; kingdom Metazoa; phylum Arthropoda; class Insecta; order Lepidoptera; family Micropterigidae; genus Micropterix; species Micropterix aruncella. The sequence continues at coordinate 16,293,799 of OX155960.1, forward strand.
ATAATAGCTTGTAAAACTCCAGAAATATATATATATATATATATATATATATATATATATATATATATATATATATATATATATATATATATATATATATATATATATATATATATATATATATATATATATATATATATATATATATATATATATATATGTATATATATATATATATATATATATATATATATATATATATATATATATATATATATATATATATATATATATATATATATATATATATATATATATATATATATATATATATATATATATATATATATATATATATATATATTGTTATATTTGATAAGGTTTGTAAAGAAATCCGTTTATAGGATGATGTTTTTATTTAAAATAAAATTAGTAAAACCTACTTAAAAAGTAGCGAAGGAAATCCCAGCTTGTATTGGGAAATGCTTATGTTTGAATGAGATATACTTACGGATGTGCACGACTTTCGACGTCGAAAGTCGTGCACATCCGTAAGTATATCTCATTCAAACATAAGCATTTCCCAATACAAGCTGGGATTTCCTTCGCTATTTGTAAGTAGCTTTTACTAATTTTATTTTATATATATATATATATATATATAGACTTTTTTATTGAAAATTTTGTATTTTTACACACTTTAGGGTTTTTGGTTAGTAAAAGGGATAGAGTTGAGTACCTTAGCCGAACGTTTCGGAGCCCGTGGCTCCTTCCTCAGCGGCGAGAAGAATACTCATATATATATATATATGAGTAGAACGACGTAGAAATTCTTCTACTCATATATATATATATATATATATATATATATGAGTAGAAGAATACTCATATATATATATATATATATATATATATATACACTATATATATATATATATATATATATATAATCTTTTTTTAAAGAATTCGTTTAAAGGATGACACTTTGATGAAAAAATAAAAATAATAAAAGCCACTTACATAGCTGGAAGGTTTTTCCCGGACTGGTTATTATTATTTTTATTTTTTCATCAAAGTGTCATCCTTTAAACGAATTCTTTAAAAAAGATTTTACACAAAACCAATCAAATATTAACTATATATATATATATATATATATATATATATATATATATATATATATATATATATATATATATATATATATATATATATATATATATATATATATATATATATATATATATATATATATATATATATATATATATATATATATATATATATATATATATATATATATATATTAAACAGTGAATTTTGAAACTAAACTTTATATTGTAAAAATTTACTATTAATCAAAATTTAAAGTCTAGTTGGTCCGGTCCATAAAGAATGAAGCAGACAGAAATAAATTAAATAACAAGATAAATATAATATATCTAAAAAAACAAATGCATTATAAAAGAACCATCTGTAAGTTGTGATGAATATAACCCGTTCTTCATTTCTAAACCACTTAAAATAATCGCCACAATTCCACCATCAACAACAACTTTCTACAATGAGTTGAATAAAATAAAAAAATAATGAAACAATCTACGTAAGTGATGTTACAGAATCCGAAATTACGCATCATTTCGACTCTCTGAATTCACAGATAACTCCACAGACTGTGACCATTTTAATGTATCTCGTATAAAATACCACAAATAACTTCTTGGTCAACGTATATGCTACTTGTTCAAAATTAGTATTATATGGAGAGTTTCTTGATTTTGGCGTGCATGTGTACGTGCATTTTTCCATGACGTGCATATTTTAAGAAAGTATGAAAATCCCAAAAATCTGGTTAGAAAGAAATTTGATTTTTTCTTTTTTTCAATTTCACATTTACTGATTGCAAGTATAGTAAGCTTATTAGTATAGTATTATTTCGAGTGCATATAAGAATTTAAAATAATTTGTTGCTTTTTCCTATAATGTAAGTCTCTACTTCTATAGTCCTTACTATTATATTTTCGCTACTGATATATGGTAAATATTTCCGAATTATATTAGACGCTTGATTTAAATGTAGAAATTATGCTAGAGACACTCATACACACAGACACAGACACACGAACCCAACAATTGACGCTGTTGATCTTGACACTAGTAAAAGTGAAAAATTTGCATGGGCCTTAATGAGCATAAGACGTCAAGAACCGGCGCTTGATTGGAAGACTCAACAGCTCACAAAAAGCATTGTCACGGATGGTGAACGGGCCGACTGTTGCATGTCAAGTAGGACGCCCGAGAGGGGGATACCCTGGCCAAAAAAGTGAGCACCGGAAAGATGTGCGAAGTGATGTTGCCAGCTTCAAATTGCAATGACAAACGCTGCAGTTGTGATAATTGAATTTAAAATTTTACATAGTTTACATCCAAAATCATTAATTAATGTATCTGTAATGTAATCTTTTGAGATTAGGTACGTAATTATAGTTTAGTTTATAGTTTTTTAGTTTTCTAGTTATTTTTCAAATGAATTTCAACATAATATTATTACATACAAATTTGAGGATATCCTTGAGAGGCCTTTACTATTGATGTTCTCAGGCAGTTTACCATATAACGCACTGGAACCATGCAACCGGACTGGAACCATGCAACGCACCAACGAGCTGAGTGACCTTCAAGCTGTGAAAGACTTTGTCTATCTGGGCTCCATGATATGCAACGACGGAAACTGTGAAAAGGAAGTCTCACGCAGAGGCCAGATGGCATGATCGGCCATGAGCAAGCTAGAAAGGCTGTGGAAGAATCGGGGTATAAGCAAGCGGACTGAGGTCAGGCTGGTTCAAGCTAGGTTTTTCTCGATCTTTCTCTATGCATCGGAGACATGGACCCTGAAGGCTCGGATACGCACCAAAATCGATTCACTGGAGATGTGATGTTGGCGTAAAATGCTAGGAATCCCATGGACAGCACGCTGCACCAACAAATCTGTCCTGGAAGAACTCGGCATCCAAGTGAGGCTCTCCACCGTATGCATGAGAAGGGTCCTGCAGTTCTTCGGTCATGTTGCCAGAAGAAACTCAGAGAATCTGGAGAAAATGCTTTCTGGGGGTCAAGTGGAGGGAAGAAGAAGCAGAGGCAGATCACCGGCCAGATGGAACGACCTCATCAAAGAAGTTACAAAAGGGTCAATACAATCTGCGACCCGCCATGCAGAAGACAGGTCGAAGTGGAGGAGCCTCGTAGGCAAACTATTGTCTAGTGGCCACGATCCTCAGTAATGAGGGAATGACGGAGAAGAACATCAGAATTCACAGTCGATAATTAAGTACACTTTAGGGGAATCCTCACTGGAACCTCCATCAAAATTGCTATGCCTAGTCGTTGCTTTAGTGCTCCTTTGAGGTTGCACTCAATCTAGAGAATTTTCGTCGTCTTTGATAAAATGATTGTGCCCTTTAGTCGAAAATAATAAGTTAATAGTAAACATACATTTTTAAAAAGAAGCTTTTCTTAAAATGCTTTATCCCGAGCCAACCCTGGGTGCAGCAGCCATGACATAGTGGAACTTAGAACGGGCTCTCATTATTGAATGCTTTACAGAATTTCGTGTTTGTGCTGTTGACCGTTAAGGGGTCACCTCGTTGAAAGCCATCCTTGGGTGCATCATTTTTATCGCGGTGAAACTTAGAACGGGCTATTATAATTGATTGCGTATACAAAATTTCGTTTCTGTCCTGTTGTCCGTTGAGGAGTCCCATGCCATGGTAAAATTTATAACGAGCTATCATAATTGGATGCGTATACAAATTTATGAGTCTGTGCTGTTAAACGTGGAAGAGTATCCTCGTCGGGAGCTGATTCTGGGTAAAAATCAGGTCATGCTCACTATAAAAATGCGTCATCGGAACTGAAGCAACATGTAAAATTTTGACTTCATAGAGGAAGTGGTTCTAATTCAGCATGCAAGATTCGACTTAAACAAACTAACACACATTACAGAGTAAATAAAAGCTTTTAAAAACCCAGTCGCCAGCTGTCTGTGTCTGTCGTTTGCTTGCCTGTCGCTATTTCAAGGGATTTTTTTGAAAGCTTACTTTATCAGTGGGTATTGTTGTAATACCTCACTTAACGACGCCGGTACATTCACGGAGGGAAAATCGCGCCAATCGTCTTATCAAAAATACATATAAATGGTTAAAATTTAAACTAAAAATCGGCCAAATCGATATTGTTAACAAAATTGTAGATTAACTCGCGGTAAGGCGATGAACTCTTACGGGTTGTCGGTCGGTCTATTTAGACATTGGATTGTCTTTTGTCCGCTAAGTTTTTCACGTTCGCTCCATAGCAGAAAGAACGACCTGTTTCTGTTATAACTCCCTGGGGTGACGGGTTAGCCATTTGGGTTTGACACCATCAGTTAACTGAACTACCTACCTAAATCCAAATCCGATTTTTTTTACTTATACTTTCATACAACCCGGCATACCAATTAACGCAAATTTGTACTGTCAGAACAACTTAATACTAGACTGATAGAAAGACCAATATAACCCTGGTGTGACGGGTTCGCCAGTTATGTTTGACACCCACAGTTGTCCTTGCGGAACAACACATAATACAACCAATATAAAAAGATACAAGGTTGCTGGAAGTGACTGCGTTTCTTTCAAAATAATTAAAGATTTGTTAGTTTTTAGTCTCATACGTGATCTACTTATGTTTAAAAAAGGTGTAGGTCTAGAGATTCTCGTTCTTCTTGTTCTTTCTGTACTAGACTATGGTGACTGAGATACTTTACTCAACTTAGACATCCTACTAAATGGTTGGCTAGAATACATTGGAGTGTTATGTGTTCAGGGTTCATCTATGTATGTTTTCCGTGTCTTAAGTCCCCCACAACTTCTAAACGCTCTAATTGATTTAGAAGTATTTGGTGTTGTTAGAATCGTTATGTCATCACGAGCATCATAGGTGCCTTAACTGTCTAAATATCAAGTAAATAATTGTCTAAATGTCCAAATCTCTATAAATTAAGATAAACATATCCTGTTAAGTGTTGAATGAAATGTCTGATTGAGTATATTCCGAAAATATACATGTATCTCATAAAAATATCACAAATATTTCATAAAAAACCGTAATAACAATAATTATAAATACAGTAGTTCCCATTTTGTAACGGCAGTCGTGTTTAATATTTCGTTTCATTAAAGTATTTCTTCTTTCTGAATATTACTAAAAAAACAGAAAAACGTTTGTATGGTAACACCGTGTCACGGTCAAAAATGCGGGCACCGGAAGGAGATGGAAAGGCCGCATCTTCCGCGAGGGAAATGCAGTTGCCAGCAAGCAGCTAGTTGCCGTCGCGCAGCCGATGAGATAGCACGTTCTCGCCGAGGGTTTTATGCGTACAGACATCGAACAGACCGCGATCGCAGTAAACGAAAAAAAGCTTTGAGCTTTTCCTGACTCGCTTGTTTTCTATTCATTTTAATTTATTCTACCAATAGAAAAATTGTGCTTTTTTTGTATTTTAAGTGAAATATTAGTGCAGTTTTTGAGTTTGAATGGATTTGGATTTTTCTATGGATTAAATAATCGCGATTTTGAAAGGTATGCCTGTTTTACATGTGTTATACTTGTAAATATATAGCTAGTAGTGCAAAATGTAAGTAAGTATGTAGTGAGTTGCTTCACGCGGTAAGATCCGTTAGTCGTAATACAACCGCTCTACTTTCGTTTTTTTAAATTAAAATATCATTAAGGTTTAATACTTTATTCATTTCATTTTTGTACATTTAGCCCCATTGTTATCAATGTTATAAGTAGATCGGAAAAATTGAACACCGAAATGCAGCTAATGCTCATTGCCCACCTAACTAGGACTAAACTGTCCCGTATCTAGGCGAGTCAGAGTAATTAAAATAAGTAATACAACTTATGTAACAATTAGCCCAATTAAAGTAAAAAACTTTTTTTTAAATTAATGAATGTTCTTAATTAAGATTGAATAATAAATAATAATAAATACATAACATTATAATACAAATCAAAACACTAAATTTGTACAAATAATACATTGTAAGTAATACAATATGGCAAATACACATATACGTAAATACGATTTTAATAAATAATAAATGATATATTAATATACATCCATATATACCACATATTTGTGGTATATAATATATACCACAAATATTAATATATATCAATAATACCTACATATAATTACGTAATAAGTACATAACCGATATTTATGTTATGTGTATAAATAAGTAGTGTTAACACAATACTATGGGTACTTAATAGTATATCTATAAAAACCACATATTTTTTTTAAGAGCCTTATTACAAAATAGCGTAGGTTTAAAATGAGTTGAAAAAATGAACGCATTTTTTTTTTGGATGTAACTATAAAAGATAGGATAAATAAATAAATAAATAACTATTCAACCCTGGGAGAAAACCGCGGCACTGAGCGCTCTTCTCTTGCGCAAGCAAATATATACACAATTTCTAATTGTTTTTTGCAGTGTTTTCTCCTTTCTAATGACAATAATTTATATTATGTCGTATTGCTAAAAGAGTGAACTTTAATATAGTATAAGTATTATATAAGAATCTTATTTTATTTCTGAGAAAATTAGAATGATACAGGAAGATTTTTTTTAATTTTGTGTAATTGTAAGTAATGTATACCTTGGATATGTGGTCAAAAAACGAAAAAATAAAGCCGTAGTGTACATCAAGAATACATGACGGACATAAAAAAAAATAGTATACGGTTTTCGTTGTAGTGATATTACTGTATTAAGGAGTTCAAAGTTTGCCTTCCGAGCGTTTTACGAATAACGACTTTCGGAAAATGGGCTGAATAAGTAAATAATATTCGTTATATCTAAAATTAAAGGCCGCTATGGTCAACATCAAGAAATGGTCCAGGTAATTCAGTAATTAAAGTTTGTAGAAATCTCTTCATTTCTTGGAATTAGAACGCCAAAAATCCACTTTTCTTGCCTTTCTGGAAAAAATATGTGATAGGGCTCTTAATAACATTTTTTTTCGAAATTTTACGATTTCGTATTTTATAAAATTTTCAATTTCTGAACTATCTTAACAGTCCTATGTAAATAGCTAGTTATCTGCTTCCATATTTTATATTTATTTTAACATTCGTTTATCCATAAAACCTATTATTTTTTAATTTATTCATAAAACCAATTAATTGGTTGGGGGAGGGGGGGAAGGGTGTTCCGCCACCTAGTTAAGTCATTTAGTTTTATCATTCTCTTAGACATTACGACAATACCAATATGTAGAAAGTAGATACCTATTACAAAATGTACATAATTTTATAGATTAGTTTTATCTCTTATTACATTATAGCTCATTTAATATTTACAATAATTGCAATCATAAATCTTATTAGGTATTTCTAGAAATGCTCTGATTATATTTTATAATATTATATTATATGAAATGATCAACTAGAGTTGTCAACTACAACGGGCGAACCCGTTACCTCAAGAAGTTTTAACAATTAGTCGTTCTATCCCCCTGGAGTGAGCGCAGAAGACTTGGACAAAAGAGTCCACCGTCAAGTTCCGCCATATGCCCGTAAGAGGCCAACGACTTAACCGCGAGATTACCCAGCGGGCTTACACTCACGCCCTTACTTCCAATTGCGACCAGATTACTCCTGTCTCTCGATTGGTTTGGAGTTCGAGGTCGCTTGCGCGGTCCTCTCCCTTACGAAGCGGTGAAACGGTGTATACCGAATCTATCGCGGACCACGGCATCCTTTGCCCGGCTGTTCATCCAGGATCGGGTAGCCGATGGTCGTTTCAAGAGCAGTCGCTTTAAGGTCCGCAACCACCCCCGCTCTATAGGAAACAGTACTGCTTCCAGACTCCCCCGACTGTTAGTCAGAGTGCACAGTCGATTGGATACGGTTCGCAGACCGTTCAGGAGCGCCAGAAGGTAGATTCCTAGGAGAAACTAGCACTAAGGCCAGAGTCCTGGTTTGGTGTTATATAACCGGCGTGCACGGGAGATAGGATTTATGAAAAGATTGATTTGTCTGCCAAATCGGAATGTGAAATCGTAAGTGCTTCCTTAGTCGTCTGGACGGTCGCTCCTAATAAAACGTATGCGTCTATCCCACCGTTAAGGAGCTTGTGCAGAAACATCAGGCTTCCGCAATCCCTTCTCTTCTTAAAAGTAAAAATCTTCTTAAAAGTAAAAAGCAATTTAAACGCTCTTCGGCGCTCTAAGGCTGAATAAGCAAAACGTAGCTTTGTTTAGCCCCATTTTTAGTTTTCCTAAAACAGAGTACAAACGGAAATCTACTGGTTTATCTTCGGCGTCTGACTGTCTGTATGTCTCGACCAGTTTTAAACTATCGACGAAAAATTTGGCATATTTACAAGGGCGGCCATAGGGGTTTAGATTTTTTAAGTAGTCGAGTCTGCTATAGTTTGAAAGGGATTATTTCGCTGATTTCAAAATAATATTTTTTTTATTTTTAATATCTCTATTTATGCTCCTTTATCCCCGAAGTTTTTGGTACCGAAATTTTTTGCTTTTTATCTGGATATAACGATATGAAAATATTGCAAGAAAATAAAACAAAATGTGTAACTAACATCATTTTTGATAAATAAAAAAATATAATATGAATGTATATACAACAAAAATGTTTTCGTCGAAACGTCAATGGAAAGTATTTTAAGAAAACTAAGAAAATTTTAAAGAATTTTATTGCATTTTAAAATTAGACGCATTTTGAAGAAATATATTCGTCTGTGGAAATAAAAAAATAATACCTAGCTTCTCCAACAACCATTTTTCGGATTAAATTTCATCCTACCCCCCAGAAGTGTAATAACACTCAAATAAGTTAGTCAAACATGCCCTTTACAAACTGGACGACTTTCATGATATTGTGTCCACAATTGCTTGATTTAGATTTTATTGACATTGTTTTTAATTACGCATGTTTCAGAATTTTTCTTTTTCATTGTATTGATTATTATTTATTGTTTGATTATTGATTATTTGTAAATTTGACTATTTTTAAGTAATCACCTCTGATTACAATTATTTTGTTTTCCTTTTAATTAATCAAAGCGGTTTTATCATCCGGTAAATTATGATTGTAAAATTTGAAATGTTCCTCAGTATTGTGAAATGCTTTTATGGAAGGAATAAATGATGATGATGATGATAATGATGATGATATGATGGGCCCGACTTTTGTCGGTGAATTCCATGGCAGCTCCGTTCGTATTTTATTAATTACAGAAGCGTGCGTAGGTACGCAATAGTAATTACTTCATCTTCTTCTGACTGTACAACTCCAACATGACCTAGACACGCCAATATTTAGGATTAGCTCCATGTTGGGGGGAGGAGAATTATAGAGGATTAGCTCCATATGTAATTACTTAACTTGAAAAAATATCTATATCAACGAACCTAAGGCATATAATTATTTTTCTAGTAAATTTGTAGGAAAATGTTTCAAAGCAACAACCACTTTCGATAGGTTGGAACCTTGAAAACGCGAATTAAACGCACTTAACCGGTTTTATTTATTATCTGTTTGTAATGTAAGTTACCTTTCAGCACCCTGTTAGATACTTTTAACGATATTTTGTGTCAATCTTTTGTAAGTGTTAATAAACCGATGAAAATAGCTTCTGCTGCTGCCAGTGTCGTGAATATGCCAGCCAACGATCATGATTTGACTAGCTAGTTAGTATACTATATAATAAATCAGACAAACTTCTGAAAATACGTCTAAAACCGAACATTCCGTACCTTTCCCTGTATTACGTATGCTCTTATTGAGTACCCCACGTACTGTTCGTATTCGCGAACTACATTCCAATAATTGACTCATTACGAGTTTAGACATGGACAATTGAACACGAACCACGTTTGCACATGACACCTAATTGCTGTCCCTATATTATATTACATCACGGCAATGTGACAAAAGAGGCAATAATAAGCAGTTAAAAAAGGCAGAAGGCGTTCACTTTCGTGACGACGCCGAGTTATAATCAGAAAACAAAATACCCACTCAATTTAAAAAGTACATTTTTTTTAAATTGGACTATTAACGAATCTTGTGACCTGCTTTTTTACACGAACAAGAGAAAGTTTCGTCATTTGCCGCTAAACTGTTAATTTATTAACGCATTTTGGCGGTTTGTTTTCTTTCCTAGCGAGAAAAACAACATTCATATCGTTATTGTTGTGTCGACCAGTTTGATTCCGTGATGCTTCACCATTATAATAGCTTAGAATATAAATTATTTTAAATTATGGTATCATGATATTTATTTTTTTATTTTATAAAGATTCGGATACGTTGATAAATTATTATAAAATAGATTTAATAAAGAGCCTAATTAATCCGGAACCCTTATATAGGGGTTTCAATTAATGAGATGCAAAAAAACTGCTTTAAGCAATCTTCTATTTATTTACTTATTTAAAAAAATGTATGTGACATAAACATCATAATATATGCTCGACAGTAATGGCAAGGCGATACGTACGTAAAAGTATAATTGGGGATGGTTGTTGATAATTTTACTTTTGTAAGTGGAATATATCAGAACGCGCTATCTCTTTTTTATTATTGTTGTAATAGTTTAATATTAGTTTTCAATAAATTAACAGCGTCAATAAATTTAATTAATATTTCTTCAAATAATCAAGTTATAGGCAATGATATTTAAAAAAAATTAAAGGAGAATACAATACAAAATTTAAATTAAAAAAAAGTACATTGACGTTACATTTCCGTTTGGGCTTGATAATTCTAAACTTACCTCTGTTTGTATTATAATCTGTGTGTCTGTGATATTGTATAAGTGGGTGTATGTGAGGCTGGAGGGTATGTATGTGTGAGGGTGGTTGAGTGAGAGTGTGTGTGTTTTTAGTAGTATTTATTATGCAGCTTAAAATCGTTTTATATCAGTTAACGTAAATTTAATCATCAATAAAATATCATTATGAGCCGGCCAAGTCAAGAGTTTATCCCAGAATAACCTTTTGTACTATTTTTTGTCAATTTTCGTTTTTTAAGTCATTATTTGTTCAATGGTAAGTATTTTCCATTCAACGTAAGCAGCTGCAGAGTATAGCCAGAAATGAGTATAATCCGTAAAAATAAATTGTAAAACATATTCAGGATATGATCGGTCTCTGCATACATAGCTATATTTAATACTGCTTTTGGGTGTTTTAAATACACGTATACGTCTTATATTCGATTTCAAAAGACTCGTCCAGAGACAAAGATTTTTTTTCCATCAAGAAGTAATTTTCGAAATAAGTGACATATGTTCCGTTTCAGCAATCATGTGTGTCGTTACCCCCATGCTACAGGCAAGTACTAAAAATGACATTTTTTTGGAGGTGGACTGTTCAATATCATTACATTAATGTTATTAAATTTGCTGCATGAGTGTATCACAAAACACAAACGTTTTAACGCGTCGATTAATAGGCAGGAAATTTAAAGCCACAAATTATATTATAATTCTAATTATTTTTGGTATTACAATAAGATACAACGTTAGGAAATGATTTAAAATACACTTAAAATAGAGTCAAGTGGGATGTTTTGTGTTTAGATTTAATAATAATAATAATAATAATAATAAAACGCTTTATTCTTAGGAAAAGGCCAGCTTATTGCCTGCAGGCAATATTTTACAGCTAACCTATACTATTGTATGAACATTATTTGCGAGTAGACTACATAACTTAACCTATATAAAGAGTATGACAAATAAAATAAAAGAGTACAGAAAGAAATAAATACTTAACTCTTTGTGGGCACAGGATTTGCCACACCAAAATAAATAAGTTTTAAAAGGTGGGGAATGGGAGGAGAAAGGGAATTTATCTGGAAGATTGCAAATGCTCTCTGAGTCTGTTTTCAAAACTTGTTATGCTTGGCGCGGTTCTCACATTTTTTGGCAAAGCATTCCAAAGACGGGCTCCATGCACGGTGAAAGAAAATGAGAAGAAATCACTGCCGTGACTAGGGATAGACATTAGCAGGTTGTCTTTTGATCTCAGAGGGTGTCCATGAGCCGATAGTGCAGTAAATCTACCGGTAAGATAATTGGGAGCGACGTCATCCAAGATCTTGAAAAGCATACAAAGAACTCGCATGTCTCTTTTCTCCCGGGTCGACAGCCAGTGAAGCTTCTCTCTCTACTCCGTGATGTGGTAAAATTTTCTGAGGCCATGGATATACCGATTTGATTTGTTTTATAAGAATATTTTAATCTCATTTGTCGTTAAGTCAGTGACACCAAGCCGTAACGTCAAGCAAAAATTTTAAATCACGAAATAGCAGACCAGGCAGAGGTTTATGGCTACATATTTTACAACCAATGTAGATCTAGTTTCTTGATAATCAATCAATCAATGTTTATTGTCTGATGGCTCTGACATTTGTGTAGACATTATTTTGCAGCGTAAATTAATGTAAGTATGTACGTTAATACATACACATTATCATACATATGCAATTCAACTAAAAAATTGAATCAAATATTGTAAATATATAAAAAAAAGTTATGTCTCACCCAAATATTTGAATTATTTTTCTTTTCAAATTAGATAGTAGCTTCAATAAATGTGGTTGGATACGGAAGGAACAGAGTATTTTTCCAGAAGGTCATTACAATGGTTGACTGTAAGATATCGTTATAGCGATAAGTATATATAACAAAAATGTTTTTGTCAAAACGTCAATGGAGTATTTTTGGGAAAAACTAAGAAAATTTTAATGCATTTTAACCGTTAGAGTGCTAAGCGGCGCAAAAGTGATGCGATAGTTTGAATCGAAAATTGCGCAGCAGCGCAAAATTTCCGCGCACATCAGTGTGTTTTTGGTGCTTCGTGGTAGTGGACGTATTCTAATCTCGCGCATAATTTGTTACGAGAGTGCGTATTTATACATTTAAAAACAACTTTTTACAGATTTTATATTTTATTGAGCAAAAATAGCCATGTCACTTGCTATTACTTCGGACGATGATTCGGTCTCTAATGATTGTACGGACGGTGAAACAACGGATACAAGCAGTAATAATAGCAGTATTTAATGCATCGAAAACAAGAATTGAAAATTGCAAGTGATTCTTCTATTTCATCATCATCTTCAGAAATAGACGAAACACCAACTTTTGCCAATATTCCCCCGACAAAAGTGTTTTCTAAAGCAACAAATAATTTTTTTGGGACTCCTGGACCTAGACGGGCGCCTTCTCCCGATGCCACACCTGAATTAGAGTGTTTTATTTGACACCATTATTTTTCCTTTATATAATCAAAAAATGTATAGCAATTTTCATATATATTCACAAAAATTGCTTAGCACTAAAACGGTTAAAATTAGACGCATGTTGAAGAAATCTATTCGTCTGTGGAAATCAAAAAATAATTCATTTATTTATTTATTTTTAGCAAAACCAACAGCTAATTATAATTTAACAAAAAGACGGAGTAGGATAACAGAGAGCCAATTAAAGGTTTTCACCTTTAAGTAACGCTGTAGAAACATATGTGACCTTTCAATTAAAGCTATCGAATAAAAATACATTAAAAATTATTCAACAAGTAATGCTAAATAATTCACTGTTCAGCCGCTGCCTAGCTGAGTTAATACTCGTACAGAATAGATCAAAGTCAAAGCGTTTAATCAAATCATTGAAATTGTCACTTGTTCGCCAAAGAAATGCATTTTGCCTATAGTTGGTACCAGCATGAGGAACATAAATACCTAATATAAAATCGAAGACTATCGCGGTTGTTTGACATTATAAATAGGATAGAAAACGAATTTACCGCGTGAAATTTGTAGGACCCGACGTTTCGGTGACGTTGCAGCCGCCGTTGTCTAGGGTAGACTGAAGAGCTGAGCTCAGCTCTGAGAGCTGAGCTCTTCAGTCTACCCTAGACAACGGCGGCTGCAACGTCACCGAAACGTCGGGTCCTACAAATTTCACGCGGTAAATTCGTTTTCTATCCTATTTATAATACATACCTAACTTCTCCAACAACCATTTTTCGGATTAAATTTCATCTTACCTTTATTACAGAAGAGTGTGTAGGTACGCAATAGTAATTACTTCATCTTCTTCTCTTTCTTCATAGACCATGTCCCATTTACTTGGGGTCGGCCTTCCTTGTTCTTCTCCTCCACTGAGTACGATCTTTTGCTGTGTCGACATCTAGTTAAGCTTCTCTCAGGTCTTTTTCAACCGTCGTCAATAGGACGTCGCCAAGTTCCAGACCTGTGCCTGTCATGGAACCTACATTCCAGGTTGTTAATCGCAATGGTGTGCTTGCGGTTTGACCGTCGGTTACAGGGGACGCCATAGTATTTGTGGTCAATGTGTTTGGATGCGGAAGGCACGGAGTATTTCTCCAGAAGGTCATTACAATGGTTGACTGTAAGATAGCGTTAGAGCGATAAGTCCGCCATTTGTGCATAAATTTTTTTTTTTATATGTGTAATATTCATTAAGTAATGTTTTTATAGCACAATAAAGTTATTCTATTATATTCTATTCTATTACCTAGTTAGAGGAAATACAGTTTCTTGCCCTTAAATCTTGACGTTCCGATTAAATTAAGGAGGCTGTGGGAGGTCTTGTCATGGTGGGTTCTTGTCATCATAGTTTTGTCGTGCCATCACTTGATGTGTTTACCATCCTATTGACGCAGTCTCTAGGGTGTGCTGACACTAAGTGTCACTCACCGTGTACAGTTAACAAACACTAAATTGAAATAATCTTTTTTATCGCTTTCTCTCTAATCTAATGATTATTTAATACCATCTAGGTCATCAATCGGCGCTGGTTTGACCTTCTTCTGTTCCGTTTTTTGCACAATTTAATGAGAATGCCTCATTAGACCGAGACGCGATTGTAGGCTAAAAGCCAGCGCCGAAAAAGTCACGTTATAATATGACAATTATATATACCTATTTATTTCGTATACTAATATTTGTCAGGACCGATTCGAAATTGTAGCTGAGAGCTGTTGCAAAAATAGTAACAATTATTACATGCATTAACTCTCACTCCGGTGACACTTAAGTACCACGCTCAAAATTGCTATTCATAGTTGTTACTTAAGTAGTCCCTTCAGTGGGTAGACAAATCCTGATCCCTTAAGCAATTAAACTGCTTTTGTTCATTTCGATTCTACTTCATGTATATAATGACTGTCTATAGAAATTTCATTCCAATTAAATAAATGTTGGTTGGCGCGTCATTTGGTAGCAGCTGTTTGAGGCTGACGTTTGATGAAACGTAGTTAATTTTCTACCTTATCTATGCATTTGATGATGTTCGCTCTTCTTGCTTGACGTTGTGTATGTTTGTTGACCGAAGGATTATTGTGCAACTGAATATAGTATTCGCCAAAATTGAAAAGATTCTCACCAGCAACCCTTAAATTCCAATTAGAATGAGATTTTGCGATGGAAATTGAAGATTTCGTGAAACTAACTTATAAAATCCTTAACGAATTGATTGTCTAAGGATAAGGATAAGAATTGGAGCTGCTCACGACGAATAAAAGACTGAAAGTCAAAAATCAGGCCACGTTATAGAAACAGTTAACAATTTCTGCATCTTATTATCCAAGGCAATATACCAGGATGAAGAGGCCTTGAAACACACAAAATTTCCTGGCTGAAGCATATATGTAAGATAATGATAGATAGATAAATAGATAGATAGATCTCTATAGTATAACGGTATGTTAGAAGTACAGATGTTTTAATACAAAATATTTCCATACGGTTTGCCCACAGGGCGTGCGACTTCTAATACATGCTTATTACCTAGCGCAAAACACTATTTGTTCTTGTTAGTAATTATATTTATTTATTTATTTCCTGGCTGTATGTCCGCAAGACGTATATAGGAACCGTGTAATTACACAAAATATATTATTTCCATTTGTGTATTTATATATTAGTAATTTCAACCGGTATTTTTGAGATATACGTTCAGTAACCAGTTAAAAATAATCATTCGAATTTAATTAAAACTGGATGCAGGTTCTAACAAATAATTAAAGTAGCATTTAAAGGCATGGTTAATAAAATAATATTTAAATAATCCATGAAATAATAATAATATTTCTCACCCTTTGCCCTCGAGCGGCTCCCCTACGGCACCCGGGCAGTTTATTGCGTACACTAGTATTTTAGTAGTATTTTTTTACTACATGTGTTCAGAAAAAATCAGTTTGGTCACCCCCATTATAAAAGTGTTATAGTATATTAGTATTATTTTCGTGCTTTTTTGTACTATATTTTTAGTATTTTTTCGTGGTATTTAGATGGTATTTTCCCAATATGATGTAGTATTTTCTTAAATGCTTCAAATGTATATATGAGCACTAAATGTATATAGATGGCACATACGATTTGGCGTACACAATTGACCCTGATCATAGAAGTAATAGCAGCAAAAAGAGCTAGGTATAACGGAAGTTCCCAGCTGAGTGACAAATAAAGGATTATTTAGCGTAGTGATATTACTAGAATATACATTGAACTAAAATTAAGATAAAATATTGAGAAAGCCGAATTTATATTTAAATTGAGATATAAATTTAGAGAAAAGAGTAGTATTTTCTTATATGCGTAAAAGGCCTTGAAAGAGTTAATTTCTTCGATTTCGTTTCAAAGAAGCACGAATTACTTGTACCGGGCAGCAACATCTAAAGAAAAATTCACAGGAAAACCCGGCGTCATCCATCTGCCTTGTTATTTTCCCAATCCCATGTGCTATCAGCTAAACAGTTATTCATTAAGCAAGCGCTTCTTGCATTCTACAAATCTAGAGATGACCACGCCCGAACTCAAAACAATCTGAACACAAGAATGTCCGCGAGTATCAATTATATAATTCCGTCAGTCAGGACAACATTTGCCCAGAGACATATATTCTACATAGCCCCAAAATTATATAATTCCCTTAGTGAAGACATGAAAAATTATCCTAACATAAAAATATTTAAAGCAAACCGTAATAGATGGCTACTTAAGAAGAGATATGTAAAATCTGATCAACTTCTTTGCAACGCACGACAATTTATTTAGTATCACTTATCTATTTTTCTTAATTAAATTTTATTAAATTACAACTATAAATGTATATATTTATTACATAGCTATATTTTTTATAAAATTGGTATATTTATGTGTATATACAGGTGGTGGGTCCAAATAATTTATTTTAAAAAAACACTTCATTTCTTAAAATTGCATAAAAATATGCACATCTAGAGACGGGCCAAATTATCGCCTAGTTTAGATGTGCTATTGGCAAAAGGTCATGTAAGATGTGTTAAACCTCCCTATATTAATTATTAAATAATTTATATAATTATTATAAGATTACATGACCTATGAATGAACTGTATACCTAATCCTATGTACCTAAATAAATAAAAAAATAAATAATAAAGTTGAGCTATGCCGATAGCCTACTTTCAAAGAGGAGTACGGACATAAAGAATATTTTTTAGAAAAAATATATAATACGATATTTTCGGAACAGGCTCTTGGTCTTTAGCACAGACCAGCTCATCGCTTCATTATGTGTGAAAGTCTCCGAATTCTAAGCAGCTAAAACCGCTAATAGTCGTGGCGCCCGCTTTGTTTTATGTAAATTTTGGAACCTTTCTTAGAGGCATTTACAAAAACAACGACCGGAAAACGTATATAGCGGCATCGCCGATTCAGCTGAATGTGGGCATTTGCCGTTTCAAAGGCGATCGTTTGGGTGATCATTCGTTAATATGACGTAATTATGACTTTCAATGACATAATGATAGTGACAGAGAACAGGTGACATCGACTGGGATATGAAGTACGGCTTCGAATATTTAGAGTCACTAAGGCTTTGTTTGTTTGTTTGTTTCACTCTTTATTGTAAAATTTCCCAATGTTCGGGTTTATTGTCATTAGACAATCTCTTACAACCAACCCTACCATGAATTGGTTATATTTATATATGCGTGTAACATATGTGTGAGAGTTGCCACCCTTCACTAGACTCCAATTGATTGTGAGCGAAGGGTGGGTCTCATCGTGAAGTTTTCTCCGTGAATGAAAGTCGTGGATGTCGAGGTAGAAGTATTTAATCAGAAGGTTGAAGTGAGTCGCCAGTTCTTAACGCCTTGAGTGTTATTTCGCCGTTGTGTAGTAGTGTGGGCGCGAGGTGAAGCCGTAGTAGTGTGTCCGAAGTGTGTAGTCGAGGAGCGAGGCTTGATGATCGGTATCGCGGGTAATGCAGGTACTGCTTGATAATGAAGCGTAGTCGCGGTCACTATCCGCCAAGGGAATGATGTATAGCCGTGTACTTGTCCACCAAGGGAATGATGCCCGATCGATTGAAATGTACTACGTTTTATACCGTGAGCGGTGATGTAATAGCTATGAGTGGGGTGCGACATGTGTATCGATCAGAAGAAATGACATGAGTCATCGCTTGACTGTGCATACATTGCCGAATTTAGTTGGAAATTAACTGCAGCTGACTCGTGTAGATTTGAGCGAGTTTGCGGTTTCCATTCTGTGGAAATTACTTTTTTGTTGTGGGTATGTTGTACCAACAGGGCTCCAACTTATGTGTAAAAGTTTGTCTTGTTATTGCATTCTATTGAGAGAAAAAAAATACTATTCGAAAATACACAGCCGGGTATCGAACCCGGAACCTTACAATGTGAGATCAGACGACCTAGCCACATCACCAGTGTTGTGTTGTGTCATGTCATGTCATGTCATGTTGTGTCATATCATATCATGCCATGTCATGTTGTGTCATGTCATGTCATGTCATCATCGCTGTTGTCATCGCCACTATTGTCATCACCAATGTCATCACCACCACAATGTGTCATCCTTGATCCCATACATTTCTAATATTTTGGAATAACCTTTGTCTACAATCTCTGAACTCTCAAGTTATAGTATTTGCAGATGAAACTTAGTTGTGCGTGAAAGGTGGATCATAGAGCAGGGCTTTTCAAATTCAAGATTGATGCTGTCCATATATTTTTTATTTAACTGTTTTTATTTCAAGCATAAAAAAATACAAGAAAAAGCTTGTATTAACCAAATTCTTAAAGCTTTATATTTAATTTAAAGCAATTCACAAATATTAAAATTTACAATTTAAACAACAAATAAAATATAATGTTATTAAATTACTTAATACACAGCAAGAAATTTTACTCAATTATTTAATTATGTTTACTGTCCGATGTCGCCCAACTAAGCAAAGCTTGTGCTTGGGCAAAGATTCCATAAACATAGAGTTACATTAAATAATGCGTGAAAACGGTAAAATGCTACACCTCGATTACGTTCGAAAGAAACGCACAGTCAATGTTTCGACTACGCATAACAATATTTAATCAATGATATGATGATAATACCATTGCACTGGACCCTAACAAATTCTGACTTCGACACGCCCTTATTAATTGCGGTTTTGCAAGGTGAATCGTATGAGTCGTTTGCGAGTGGTCCAGAAATAATTGTGTATTACGCGTATTTCCAAAACGTTAAAATGCAACTCTTTTTGCGCCGCACGTTTTTGATTACAGGTTTTTGCGCTAGAAGATATAAATAACTGCGGCTGTCAGTCAGCTCACTCATAACAATGAAAAGGTTACCATTTGTATATATGAGTGTAGTTTTTTCGCGCGTCAATAGATAGCACATACAATTTGCGTACCCAATTGAACCCGATCATAGAAGTTATAGCAGCAATAAAAGCTAAGTTTGACGAAAGTAATCAACTAAGTAAGTGCCAAATAAAGGTTTTTTAGCCTTGTGATATTACTAGAATATAGAACCCAAATTCAGATAAAAAATTGAGAAAACGCGTTTTTTTTTAAATTGAGACATAAATTTAGAGATAACACATAAACGTAAATAGAAATGAAACTAAAAATAAGAACGAAAGCGTCACTTGTAAGGCTGTTTTTATTTAATTTGGCTTATTTTTCTCTCTTTTACCTAATTTTTAATCCGAAACATGACCGCTGATTGCCAATCTTCTTATTATTTAGCGTTCAAAATTTCTTTTACAAACAAATTCTAATCAATAGAATTAACAGTCAGTGTTAATGAACATTACAAAATGTCCTAAGATTGAGGGAGTGTAAATTTAATAATGCGCAACGAGAGATATTGCGTACTGCAATTAGTAGTAAATGACACTATACGAATTTGACCATCTTCCTAAGGGACGGATGGGTGATCTATAACTCGGTCCTAAGTAGACAATAATAGTGGTAATAAAAATAAACAAATTCCTTAGAAGCATATATTGCAAGATAGCAGATTACTTAAGCAGACCTTATAACTCTTATTACCTCAAATCGTTTGGCAATAAGTTTGGTGAAGTGATGAAGTAGATCCCAGCCAGTTTCGGGAAGTTCTACTGTTTTAATTAACAATAATAAATAATATACAATAATACGTGCCTAAATATACTAACGTCTTTGTATTTACATACATTATTAGAAGGTTTTTATTTAAATAATTATATCATAGAAAGAAGATCTGAGGTACAAAATTTTAATACAAAAAATAAACAAAATTTTAGTTTACCTTTTACCAAAAGTAGTACACATATCCAAAGCCCGGAATTTTTTAACATTAAATATTGTAATATGTTGCCAACACTGATAAAAAAGAATAATCAGTTCAGTGATGCCCTAAAGAAATTCCTATCAGAAAATGCATTTAATTCCATACAAGAATTTGAGATTTGTTGCAGACTGAACAAAGAAACATGATTATGGAAAGGAAATTTATTTAACCATAACTTTAAAGTCAAAAAAACGTTTAATTCTTCACTGTTCTATTTCTAATATGTTTAGTTATTTCTTTGATATACCCTTTTTTCATACACATAATATATTTTGATTTTCATATCTAATATAGGTACTTTGATTTTAAGGACACCTCATTTTTGTTTTATCTACCGTGTTTTTTTTGTTGTTGTTATATTATGACAATTTATTATTGATTCTTTTGATTATTGACTATATTTAGCCTATTATAATTATTTAAAATTATCCCGTAACAACATTTTATTCGGATTTATTATTTACTGTTGTTTATTTTTCAGGTATTTTTTTATTATGTTAGTAGAATAATTGTTATACCTAATTAATTATTTTTTTTTGATACCTTGCCTAACTGATTTTGTGCTATTATTATATGTTGTGTTTTTTTTTAAATAATTGTATTTGTTGTTGAATGTCAAATCTCTATGCAATTATGTTGTAAGAGAAAAATGTACGCCTAAAAGGCAGGTTGTGCGGCACTGAATAATTGTAATAATCCATGTTACTACATTACAATCACAATAAAATGAATTGAAATATAATAACATAAGAACCCGAAAATAATAATAATAATAAAAACGATTTTGACACGCAAATAGTACCGGTGAAATAACAGCATCTATAAACATTACACATGATTATCATAATCACAATAATAATAACTGGCAGATTAAGATATACCCAGATAGTGGGTTTTATATTATATTTAATGGAAAATCACAGAAGTTAAATTACATCGAGTTTAATTGTAAGCTCTTTAATTTAAATTAATTGTATTGTAAGTATTTAATTATATTGTATTGTATTGTATTGTTTGTATTGTATTTATTGTACTGTATTGTACTGTACTGTACTGTACTGTACTTTACTGTACTGTACTGTACTGTATGGTATTGTATTGTATTGTATTGTATTATAAGTGTTTAATTGTTTTTAATTTAATTGTAAGCATCTTTTTACGTGGTGATGTTAATCTTTAAAAACGAAAATAGTTGCAGAACAACCTTTGTCAGGATTAATATTTGACAGTCTTTTATTCCTATTCACATGATTGTTAAAGATCCTGCATTTGTGACGCCAAAAGAGGCATTAAGCTGACATTGTCTTCCATATGTAATTCCGTAGACGTTGTCTTCTGCTGACATTGTCTTCCATATGTAATTCAACACTCAATTATCAGCATTAAACTATTTTATATTAATTTTCCATATAGTTATACTAAATAATGTAGCAAATATTCCTAGCGAACACCTGTGTTGACAGCTACAATTGCCATTAAAAAATATGTGTCCGTTACTAAATAGCTTAACAAAATACAATCATAAGACGCAAGAGAAATTTTCGAAAAAGTAGATTTTTCAAGAGATAACAGCACGAATATAAATTCGTATTAAAATTAAAAATTATTTTTTAATTCTTATATCTAAAACTTTAGATTCCCTTTAAAAACTCTCAGAAGGATACCGAAGGACTTTTCGTAAATTACTATAAATAGCGACCTTTAGGCTTCAATAAAAGGATCAAAAATAGTAAATTGAGGTAAGTAATAAGATGAAGACAACAATAGTAAAAGTTCGCCTATATTCTTCTCCATTCGTTGCGCTCGCGTCGTTAAAATATTTCGATCTTTTATTAATCGCTGTATCGACTTCGACGTCAGCTAATGTTACTGTACCACACGGAATGTGAAACTTAATGGAATTAGTGTTCCGCGAGAATTTTCTGATAACATAAATTAGCACATGGTTAGCGGCCATACTCCTAGAGAAGAACGTGCTGCTATAACTGATATTAATAATACCACTACATGGTCAAATAAATGAGATGTTGGACTTCTGAATAAATTTGGCAAATAATAAATTACTTTGATTAATATTTATCAGTTTTGATTCAGTTTTGGAGATTTTGCGATAAAATTTTATTTTGTCCTGAATGCATAAACGATCAATGAACTTGAAAGATTGATGACAGAGAAATCGATAGAGCTGAAAATGATAGAGCATCGTAAAGTAGTCATTTTTTATATTCGTCGTATGAAATTAAATAAACTTTCAATATTCATTTCAATTAAATTAAACTTGTAGTTTTACAATTATTTACTGCATCTTATAATGCCTTTCAAGCGTACAATATATTTTTTTAAAAAGAAGACTGCAAACAGAAATTGATTTGAAAATCTAAAAAAAACACACATGTTAAGAGTAAACAACCAGTTAGGTAGATATTAAAAAGTTAAAATAGGTAGGTATTAATTGAGAATAATATTTTAAAGTAATAATTTAAAATATAAAATACTTTAAAACAGTTAATAATGAAGAGAATGAGCCATAAATTGTCAGTCATAATAAAAACATGTTAGACAAAAAATAACAAAAATATGATGTTTTTAAAATCAATGTGCCTACATTAAATATAAATAACAAAATAAATTAGGCCAATTTAAAAATAGAATATCTATGAAATGACTAAAAATATTGACAATAACAAATCAAGTGTCATTAAAATTTCAAATTAGCGTAAAATGTATTTTTTCCATAATCACGTTTCTTTGTTCAGTCTGCAAAAAATCTCAAATTCTTTTTTGGAATAAAATGAGTTTTCTGATAGAAATTTCTTTAAGGCATTACTAGACTGATCATTTGTATTTTTTTATATTTTAACGCTTTAGGCAACATATTGTAATATTTGATGCTAGAATATTCCAGGTTTTTTATATATATGTACCAAACTCCATATATGTACCAAGTACCAATATCGCACCAGTAGGTATTGAAGAATCACTCTAGAACAATACTTGATCATAATTACACATCCAAATCCTTCCTCATCCATTACTACCTGTCAATCTACATTACGTTTTTTAATAACTCGCACATTTACTGCTTGAGTGGTTCCCGAATCCGATAACGGAGTGCTTCTTGTCGGGTTCTTAATTCGTGACTGCCTGGTAATTGATTAACTTATTATTAGTTAACTTTATTTTTTATAGTCTTAGTAATATTTAATTAAGTTTTCGTAATGATATTGGGAATTAATTAGTCATCACTCAAATCGACTATTCCTAAGTACAGACCTTCCTATCGGAAAAGGATCATCTTCATCATTATTCCGGTGGCATAGTGGTTAGGTCGCCTGATCTTACATTGTAAGGTCCCAGGTTCGATTCCCGGCTGGGTCGCCAATTTCCGTTGGGATCAAATATACGGAATTGCATTTCAATTCTGTCGATCGAATGCAATAACAAGACACACACACACGTGACCATTCTAGTATCTTTTAGTCAAATTTCTGTTTTTTTTTCCTAATATTATTTATGATTGTTATTATTCCTGTTATATATGATTGTTGTTATTCCTGTTATAAATTGATTATTAATTGAATACTTTTACTACTAATTTTTAAATCATTGTTAGTATAGGAAATTTATTTTGTTTGATGCAGCCTGGCGTGAAGTATATATAGGAAACTGGAAATCTGTAAAACCGAATGCTATAATATTATTATTATTGTGGTTTATCCCTTGATTGTCTATTAGGTATCAGTGTTCATTGTGAATTTTGAAATATTTTTATATACAGAGTAAGTTTCGACAACCTGTTACACACACATATATGTACATATAAACACCGTATAGTAGGGTTGCTTGTAAGAGATTCATTTAGATGAATTGAGCGGAAAATTAAGTAGTGCCACGTTTGCCATTAAGAAAATTAAAATGCTACGCGGCTTTGAAGCCGCAAAGTCTGAGTACTATGCTTATTTCCATGCATTAATAACTTATGGCCTTATGTTCTGGGAAATGGCGGCAAATTCAGTTAGAATATTTCGACTTCAAAAAAGAGCAATTCGCAATTTATTTACAATATCATCGCTAACTTCTTGCAGGCCGTATTTCATTGAATCTTGTATCATGACAATGTATGCCGCTTATGTATACCAGAGTATCAAGTGATGATAAGAAAAAACATCAATACTACTCTAAAAAATTCGCGTAACACTCGGAACAAACAAGATTTGGGTCCTTACAAAGTACGACTGAGTAAGGTTAGAAATAGTTTCCTGTACCAGTTCTACCTTTTTTATAATGATTCCATTGTGCGTCAGGGGTCTTGGAGAGGTTTATTTTAAGAAAAAGGTACAGGACATTCTTATCAAGAACCCAATTTATTCTATTAGGGACTTTGTCAGTATTGATTTTCTTATCTTTCATGATTACTTTTATTATAATACAAAGTTTGTATTGACTATTTCTATTGAGATATTTCTATTTGTAATCTTATAATTGTGGTATTTATGATTTGACTATTTTATAACTGACTATTCGTTTTTATATTTTGACTATTTGTATTTTTCATCTATACCTACTTAGATATTTTAGCACCTCATTTTTTTAAGGACCTTGTATTTTTATTGTAAATTTATTTAATAATTATTTTTT
>OX155960.1:16319313-16359420 GCA_944548615.1 Micropterix aruncella
ATATATATATATATATATATATATATATATATATATATATATATATATATATATATATATATATATATATATATATATATATATATATATATATATATATATATATATATATATATATATATATATATATATATATATATATATATATATATATATATATATATATATATATATATATATATATATATATATAAAATATATATATATATATATATATAAAAAATGTAGATAAAAATGTAGATATATATATATATATATATATATATATATATATATATATATATATATATATATATATATATATATATATATATATATATATATATATATATATATATATATATATATATATATATATATATATATATATATATATATATATATATATATATATATATATATATATATATATATATATATATATATATATATATATATATATATATATATATATATATATATATATATATATATATGTATATATATATGTATATATATATATATATATATATATATATATATATAAATATATATATATATATATATATATATATATATATATATATATATATATATATATATATATATATATATATATATATATATATATATATATATATATATATATATATATATATATATATATATATATATATATATATATATATATATATATATATATATATATATATATATATATATATATATATATATATATATATATATATATATATATATATATATATATATATATATATATAAAAAATATATATATATATATATAAAAAAAAAAAATTATAAAATAATATATATATATATATATATTTATATATATATATATATATATATATATATATATATATATATATATATATATATATATATATATATATATATATATATATATATATATATATATATATATATATATATATATATATATATATATATATATATATATATATTAGCGGAGGATAGTCGCCGCTACACCTCCCCATCTTATTATTCCATAACAGAGAGCAGACTGACTAGTTTACGAGGAGAGATTAATTTTAACTGTGGTGTCTATTTATAGGCTGCAATTTAATGGCATATAGCAAGTCTACGCATTGAATTTCTCTTTCTTTATTAGGTATATACTCGAACCGGATATAATCATGCCTATAAATGTATATACGAGCATTATCTTCTTCCAAAATCGGGCATAATCATTTATTCATTATCACATCGCCCAAAGTGCTATGCGTAATTTACAAATTAGGAGTTTATGGCCAATAATCGACCTTTTCCGTCTCTTTTTCCACAGTTACTCTGGAATTGTGATCGCCGACATTGGTGGCGCTTGCAGAGGAGGGGCGCCGCCAAAAAACGAAAGTGACGTGAAATCTCTCTGTGCATTATCGACCCTCGAAAGTGATCCGCCCGCCATTTTTCGGGTGGGAATTTCGGAATAATTATGAACAATACGAAAGCCACGATGCCGTTCACATTTGACAGCATCTTCAAGCAGCGGAGAATCGCCCTTCCTAAGAGGTATGAACATTATTTTCTCTATTTAAATTAGAACAAATTCAATTCAATTAAAGTTTTCCTTGATTATCTATTTGTACATAATATAAAAAATAATGTGTATATATCTATATTTATTTTGAATCTTAATATCTAACAATATTATTTTATTCATTTTATTTGTTACTATTTCGTTTTTTATTTTATTATTTATTAAATAGTATTTTTTGCCGAAGTCTATAGCGGTTGTTTGACATTATAAATAGGATAAAAACGAATTTACCCCGTGAAGTTTGTAACACCCGACCATTAGGCGATGTTGCAACCGCCGTTGTCAGTGTCCAGTGTTGCCCAAACGTCGGGTGTTACAAATTTCAAGCGGTTAATTTGTTTTCATTTTATTTGTAGTATTTTTTATCTTATTTTATTTTATTTTAATTTATTTCTATTATTTGTTTTTTCTTTTCTGTATTTTGCTGCAACAATTTGTTTGAAACGATATATATCTTAGATTATAAAATCATTAAATTAGAACACATGTAACTGTATATTACCTTTTATCAAACCAGTATTACATAAAAGTCGTAGCTTCGTTCCTCCCAATCTGGTAGAACAGCTATGCGAATAATATTCACACCACACATTGTCGTCTTTGTTCTACAACCTATATTTTACCACTATTAAACAGTTCGAGGACGTAAAATAAAAAAAAATATCGAGATGCTTATAGGCCACCCTATCTATGAGTTGACAGAATTTGAGGACCACGACTTTTTAAACGTTGTACCCATTTATATGACAGTTTTATATAAGTATTCGTGGATTCATTTTCTGACTATATTGTTTTCATATTACGAGTACATAAAGGAACAGTAATTGACAAACAGTATCTATAAAAGTAGCTACCTAATGATTATATAATTTTTTTTGGTTAATTTTGACATTTTTATATTATTTTTCAATTTTTCTTTAGTAATTTAGTTATAGCTTTTTTACATTATTTATAAGACAGGATTCTAAGTATTCATTCTTCTAAGGATTCTAAGGATTCTAAGTATTTTTTATTATTTTATTTAGTTATAATACTGAACTCATTACATATTCTATTTGTCTTTTAAATAGAAAAGATATTCAAACTATCATGCGAAAAGCTTGTAATAACTACATGTTACTTACAGTAGGTTATATATATTTACTATTTATATAAATAAAATACAAACGGAGCTGCCATGGAATTCACCGACCGGAGTCGGGCCCATCATGATGCTATTTTTTTACACTTCTGAGGGGTGAGTAGTGGATTCCGGACTGATGACCGGCTGTGGTAGGTTTAGAACATCTGTCTTGCCACATATAAGCGTTCACCTTACCACGCATTCACTCCCCTTCGAAGTCCTAGAATTTGAGATGCGCAAATCGCGGTTTTAGATAATTTATCTAGGAAAGAGCTGATTATTTTTCTGGATAGACCAAGATCTTTAAAGAGGTGAAACAGAGATTTAGCTGGCAGGCCACGAGCGCCAACTTCCTCCGCGTGAAGATATACGGTTAAGCCGTTCCGGGTGACGGCATTTGCGAGATCATGGTATTCATTTAATATTGTGACATGTCCAAGAGCCCAATTGTGACGTCTCCAATTGAATAAGAATATAATGAAACGTTGTCATGAAATTAACTCTAATAACTTACCTCGCGGCTATCTGGTGGAGACTTCTGCGATCATCAATAGATTGACACACCATCCTGTATATGTGTATATATATATATACATATATATATATATATATATATATATATATATATATATATATATATATATATATATATATATATATATATATATATATATATATATATATATATATATATATATATATATATATATATATATATATATATATATATATATATATATATATATATATATATATATATATATATATATATATATATATATATATATATATATATATATATATATATATATATATATATATATATATATATATATATATATATATATATATATATATATATATATATATATATATATATATATATATGTATATATATATATATATATATATATATATATATATATATATATATATATATATATATATATATATATATATATATATATATATATATATATATATATATATATCTATATATATATATATATATATATATATATATATATATATATATATATATATATATATATATATATATATATATATAGATAGAGAGAAATTATCTCATAATAGATATTATCTCATAAATAGGGCTTATCCTTATGCAACACAAAATGCCTTCGATTGAGACGAATTAAGCGAAAAAATAAAAAATTAAACTATTGATCACTTCGGCAAAGCCGTTTTCTAAATGAAAGTGACATTACGAAATAATTCAAATTTCGAATGACACCAACATTTAAAATATGATACAATTGGCTGAGTTTGTTATCAACGAGCTATTAAATCGAAATAAAAATAAAAAAACCATGCGCAATGAAATGAAAGAAGAAACTTCAATCTTAATTTCTGGCAGAGGAGTTTATAATAAAGATTGTATAATGTTATCAAAATAGGGTAAACCTATATAAAATTGTATAATATTATAAAATTGTAAAGAAATATTGTATAAACAGTATAATATTGTTATTTTTTTTTATTTTTTTTTTTTTATTTTTTTTATTTTTATTTTTATTTCGATTTAATGGCTTGTTGATAACAAACTCAGCCAATTGTATCATATTTTAAATGTTGGTGTCATTCGAAATTTGAATTATTTCGTAATGTCACTTTCATTTAGAAAACGGTTTTGCCGAAGTGATCAATAGTTAATTTTTTTATTTTTTCGCTTAATTCGTCTCAATCGAAGGCATTTTGTGTTGCATAAGGATAAGCCCTATTTATGAGATATATGGATGAATAGTGATCGTTAGTCGACTGCAAAAGGACCTTTAAACTTACATTGCACCGTCGAAAGTCGTGCACATCCGTAAGTATATCTCATTCAAACATAAGCATTTCCCAATACAAGCTGGGATTTCCTTCGCTACTTTTTAAGTAGCTTTTACTAATTTTATTTTATATATATATATATATATATATATATATATATATATATATATATATATATATATATATATATATATATATATATATATATATATATATATATATATATATATATATATATATATATATATATATATATATATATATATATATATATATATATATATATATATATATATATATATATATATATATATATATATATATATATATATATATATATATATATATATATAGATATATATATATATATATATATATATATATATATATATATATATATATATATTTATATATATATATATATATATATATATATATATATATATATATATATATATATATATATATATATATATATATTGTGACACGATTGCTGTTTTCCCCGATAAATTCGCATTGCACTTTAAGTAAACAACAATACACGCACGCATAAAAAGCATGCAGCGCCATCTTGATGCAATTCACAAGCTTTGCAAGCTAGGACGGTCATATACGACATACGACTATCGTAGTATCTATATCTATATATATATATATATATCTGTTTCTCCTGGGAATCTGCGCCCGCGAGCGACAACCTAACCGGACTGCATCCGGTTTCCGTTCGTTGGATCAACAATCCACCTGACAGGATGAAGGTTTTATTGGAGACACTCTCATACCGTTGTTAAGTTGACGTTAAATGACTGTGAATGTGATTTTTTATAGCGGAATCAAGCCTTGTATTTGGGTATGTAGTATATGAAATAATAGAAAAACCACTCTAATAAGTAAACGAAGTCTAGGAAAATGTATAAAATTAATTGGACCAAAACGTAGTATAAGTCTGGTAACAAAATCATTAAACCATATATCTAAACAGAAAATGCCAGACGTAATGTTTTACATATCATACTGTATAGGAGTTAAAGGGCCCTTGCTGAGTTGGCCACGAAGACCCATTCTGTTCAGGGTTGGTAACACTCACGGGTCAACACCTCTCCGACGGCCTCCACGCATGAAGTGCGAACCTGTGTAGGACTCTGGCCTTGCAAGCGACCGCGAACTCGTAACCAATCGAGAGACCGGAGTAATCTGGTCACAATTGGGAGTAAGGGCATGAGTGTAGGCCCGCCGGGTAACACTCCTGGCTATCTCGCGGTTAAGGCGTTGGCTTCTTACGGGCTTGTGGCGTAGCTAGACGGTGGACTGTTTTGTCCTCAAGTTTTCTGCGCTCACTCCAGGGAGATAGAACGACTAATCGTTAAAACTTCCTGACGTGTCGGGTTCGCCCGTTGTAGTTGACAACTCTATTTGTTCATATTTAGGATGCACCTTTCGATATAAAAGCGGCCCATCTGATTCTACACGCCGGTACTCCAATGTCTCTAAACCATAGCGTTGCAGTCCTTCAGTGTATCATGAGCCGTAGGAAACTGAGCGGACCGTTTTTTTATAATAAAAGCCGTTTTTGAAAACGCTCAATTCTCAGATTAGATTAGATAAGACCACAGAGGGAAAAAAGGGATTTTTATTTTTTTTATTGAGTTATGTAATGATAACACTTAATACGCTGCGCTTACAATATCGAATCATCTATTTGGACAAAAAAGAAACGGGCCCCATCATAATGATATTGAGGTTTGAAATTGAAAATACATTTATCTTCTTTTGTTGTGTACCCTAATTTTCCTGTAAAAAATGACTGTGGTCAGAAGTTTTTTACCTATATTAGTGTTTCAAATTTCCATTTTTGTATACTTATTAATAAACATATAACCCATCACTTTAATTTTATTAAAAAGTTATGTGGCACTAATTTCCAATTATGATCCTTGAATGCGATTATCCCAAAATAGTTTTTTTGAAAACGTCCCTTTTTACCCTGTGGTCTTCAAATGCTAGAAGCAAATTCAAGCAGCCTACTTACGCATGCGTATGGACTTATCTGTACTAATATTATAAAGAGGTAAAGTTTGTGACGTTGTAGGAAGTAATCTCTGGATCTACAGAACCGATTTTGAAAATTATTTTACCAATAGAAAGCCATTAAATTCTTTTACCAATAAAGTTATTTGTGAGTGTAATATGCTATATATTAATTTGAGAAATGAACAGACTTTTTCGTGGTAGTCAGATTTGCAAAGTAAGTCGGAATAAACAGTCGAACGAAAACGTTTCTAATTAACGCTGATTTAACGATGAGAGATATATGATTAAGTTCTAGAGAAGTGCTTGATAGAGCTTGATAATGCCTACAAAAAAGTGAGCGACAGCATATGTCTAACTTTAATACTTACGTCACAAAAAGTAGTTTTTTATTTTAAAAAAATATTTTAAATCGTTAGGTCATGTTTATTGGTCATATTATCAACAATTATGAATTCATATCAAAATAAGTAAATTTATCGTCTCAAGTGTTTAAAACAAAAGACTTTTCCCTTTTACTGCATATAATTTCACTTTTACTGCATAAATGGTTAAAGAGATAAGACACTCACAAATAAGACACTCACAAGAAGACACTCAGAAATAACGGTAATATAGTCAAATTGGCATGCAAATACATACATACATATGCAGTAAAAATATAACACTTCTTTTGGCAGTCAGGAAATAAATCATAGCACTCAGTACTAACCAAACCACACTCCCACAAAGTATTACCGCCCAACGAAGTGGGCACGGGTCAGCTAGTTATAAATAAAAGTAGTAATATCGACGTTATATTCCAGCTCAAATCTAAACTCATTATAGAACCGTCATTTCTATATAATTGAAAAATGTAAAAAATATAGTTGTCGGAGACAGACCGAAATTAAAATCTTTGATAAATTAATCATGCCCTCGTTCTTGTAACTCTCAATTATTATAATCCAAATCATTCTTCAGAAGAATACCGCATGTCAGCAACAATAAAAGATCCTTCAAGGAAGAAGACACCTGAATAATAGAATGATTATAACGACTTACTTAGAAGTACAATGAACGAAAGAATAATGGGAAAAAATTGATTGCTTCCACAGTGTATTCATACGGAATGAGCCTGAGGTCGGATGGTGAGAAGAATAACAAATATTATGAGAGATTGAGATACATATCAAAAGTGTATTCAAAAGCGGCTGCCTTTTTCATTACAAAGATTGATAGGCCAATTTCGGGCGATGAATGATAGACGGCGCTGTTATTGTTGCGATTGGTTTTGCATTTATAAGTATCTCGTTAATTAGCTTCAGTGTGGCTGTTTATTCAATGTTCACAGCTGGGACACCGCGAGGTAGCGCCGTTGGTATCAACTCTCCCAACCAAGGGATTTCATGTTTTTTGCGTATCAGGCGCAGCCAACCGCAGAATCGGAAAATTATTTCAGCACATTACTTAGTCTATCAATAAAAAATAATAGTTTAAAAAAAAACACTAAAAACACGCTTTAACGTGGTCAAAGTTCATTCCAAGACTTTTCTAACAAGTCCAAACACAGCTATAATACAATGTTCCATCATGAAGTTCCAGTTCATATCTTCAGACTCCATCATCAGATCAGTTCAAAAGTACCATATTATTGTATTGTCATCAGAACTATATACAGCTGCCAATTTCAATGACACTACGATCCTTGGAAGATGGTTAAATTAGTTACCTTAGATTCCATTACATAGTTACATACAGGTCGACCTAATGAAAGCGTGTTCAAAAATGGGTTGGGTTTCCTGGCAATAAGACCCCCCCCCCCCCCCTTCTCCCCGTGCGAACTCCACACTTACAACTTCCTCCCCCACGACACTCTCCCTACCCACGCGCCAGACACCCCTAGCCACCCCTCTCCCCCCGCGCGTCAATCCCCCCTATAATATCTTCGTATTATTCTAGTGGTATTTTCGTACTATATTTGTAGAATTTTCCGTGATTTTAAAATGGTATATTTACAATTTGATGTAGTATTTTCTTAAATATAGCCCAGTTTATTATTTTGTATATGACAAACTCCAACTAAAATTTCATAATATGGTTTCGGCCCATGAAGGCATCTGTGTACCGAATTTCAAGTCCTTTAGTCTGCTATTTCGAGATTGAAGTATGACTAGCGCGCCCCCTGGTGGACCTAATTTAACCACACTTTTCAACTCTTGCCATGACCAAATGATGCCTGCTTGCCAAATTTCAGCTCAATCGAATTAAGCGTTTAGACGCTAACCTGTAGGAATACACACAGACAGACATAAAAACAGACAGACAATCAGACAGACTTCAATCTGCAAATAGTGTTATTCGTCTCTATGGGTCACAACATGGATATTTCCGTGTTCGCCTGAAAAATCCTTTAGCGCGTTCACAATACTTTCCCTACTCGTCGATTAGTAACCCGGGAAAGTAAAAATATAACGCTACAACCGACGGTTTCCAATCCCTTGCCAGCAAGTAAAAACCGTACTCCGTCAATGTAGCTTGTTCAGGACGGCGATGCCGACATTTCATTAGTTAAACGGTCAGTTAACCCAACGCTCTGGTTGACGTCAGTAGACGGCGATCGTATGCATAATGTTAATGGTCTTCCCAGCATTGTGCAGAAGTACAATGTCGCTTCTCGAGTAACATAACATATTCCGTTATTATTGCGATTGCGATTGATATTGGAGAAAACGTCGATGCACTTGCTGGGGATAAATACGAAATGTCGAAGAAGCGATTAACCATATTTAAATAACGTAGATTGCCGATGGACAGTTTGTTTGTTCCTACTGTTTATTGAGAAATTCAACATGGTCGGGTTTATTGTCATGTGACAATCTCTTACAACCAACCCTACTGTGAAGTGTTTATATGTATGTGTGTCTTGTTATTGCATTCCATCGATAGAGTTGAAATGCAATTTCGTTAATTTTATTTCGGAAATTTTGGAAAATGGTTGCTGAGCCAGGAATTGAACCCGGGACCTGACAATGTATGATTAGGCCATCTAACCACTATGCCCGGTGGCATAATGGTTTATACATTCCATTGCAAAAAATACATTCCATTCCAAAAAACTTTAGGTCCGATGTTATACATTCCATAAGAAAGTTCATATTTGATGCATCAATATATAAAAAAAGTTGAAGTCCGTCGACGCCATCTGACGCCAATGAGGATAAAGTCGATTTGGTTCCTGTAAAGACCATTTGGGGATGTCCACGTATATAACTGACACGCTCGGTGCGCAGACCGTCCAGGAGCGCCAGAGGTTTGATTCCCAGGGGAGACTGGTTAACCCAGTGTCCTACCCAGGCTCGCGCTTCATGCGTGGAGGCCGTCGGATAGGTGTTGACCCGTGAGTGTGACCAACCCTGAACAGAATGGGCCTTCGTGGCCAACTCAGCAAGGGCCCATTAACTCCCGAGGTTTAATTCAGTCTTGCTTCACCAATACTCCCGCTCACCACTATTACAGATCGCTCTGCTGTTTTAAAGCTGTTTTTATTGCAGCTGGAAATATGCTGATTAGCGAAGCCCGCTTTATAGGCACGAGGCAATCGTTGCAATACGGAATTAGTCATGTAAGCAGGAAAGTTTTGCACATCAGGAACAATAAGTCATCCAACATCTCCACAGAACGTTCACACAAAGTCGATATAAACTTTCTTTTGAGACTGTTAAAATAGGGATAGCGGGCTATAATTACGCCGATCCAAAGCGAGTGTATCGGAATCGTCGTATACACTGTTACAGCCGCATTCCGCTATCCGCGCTTGACAGTTTGTTGGAGATCCCACGGAAAAGTAAGGCGAGACCAGATCGCGCGTTCCAAGAAGCCAATGTAGCATAGTGGCGGTTCGTGTGCAGCAGCCGTATGGCCACCAGCTTACAGTGACCAGTCGAGCGTGGAAGCGTTGAAGTGTGACCAAATAGCGGTGAGACAACACTTTTACGGAAGATTCGGTCATTATAGTAGCAGAAGCAGACGCGGTAGTCTAGCCAACTAGAGGAAGAACAGCGATTAACATCACAATAATTTAAAAACACAAAGACAATCGGGCCTTCCTGACATAAAAACATTAAAAGAACAAAAGATGTCTTAGTTACAAATTTCAGTCCATAAGACCAAGGATTTCTCTTTTTTACACGACTGCCCAAAATAATAAATTAATAGTTTAAAAAAACACTAAAAACACGCTTTTATAAATGCACGTAAAAACCAAAAAATGTGACCTTTCTCACAAGTGCAAACACGACTATGATACGATATTCCATCATAGAATGCCAGTTCCTGTCTTCCGGCTTCATCATCAGACCTTGAAACTTAATCGTGGTCAAAGTTAATTAAAAGACCTTTCTAACAAGTCCAAACACGGCTATAATACGATATTCCATCATGGAATGTTAGTGACTATCTTCCGGCTTCATTATCAGACCTTGAAACCTAATCGTGGTCAAAGTTCATTCCAAGACTTTTCTAACAAGTCCAAACACAGCTATGATAGGATGTTCCATCATGAAGTTCCAGTTCATATCTTCCGACTCCATCATCAGATCAGTTCAACAGTACCAAATTATTGTATTGTCATCAGAACTACATACAGCTGCCAATTTTCATGACGCTACGATCCTTGGAAGGTGGTTAAATTAGTTACCTTAGATTCCATTACATAGTTACATTCAGGTCGACCTAATAAAAGCGTGTTAAAAGGGAGTGTAATGTTTTTCAGAGTTCAGCTATGTATATTTTCCGATTTTTTATTATACCTTAGCTTCTAAGCGCTTGAACCGATTTAGAAGTATAGAGTATCGTTAGAACCGTCATGTCATTTAGAGTGTTATAGGGTACCTTAATTGTCAAAATATCAAGTAACTAGTAGTATAAATGTCCAAATCTCCAAATGTCAATAAATTAATATTAATATATCGTGATTAGTATCAAATGAAAGGTCTGATTGAGTACATTCTGGAAATATATATGTACCTATATGGATAAATATATAAATCACAAATATTGTATTAAAAAAATATTTATTAAATAAATAATAATAATAATTTTTATTAAAACAGTAGTTCATTTTTTGTAACGAAAGTTTTGCGATGAAAAATTCGCGATGAAGACATAACGGTTCTAAAAATACCGTCATATAATGTAATGTATAGTCATTAATAAATTATAATATTATATAATCAATAGTCATAATATAATAAAATGTTTGTTTGTTTGTTCGAAAAGCTTTATTGCACACACAAAGAGTAGAAGGAAGGAAGGAATGGAATATAAGAAGCAAGGGAGGTGGGATGAGGGGGTTATTCAGCAGTTGAGCAAATGTCTACTTAGAGATTTTTTAAACCCGTTCAGGTTTTCAAGTTGTCTTATGGGAATTGCGGAGTCGGACCGCCTGCACTGCGAAAGACCTAGACATGAAAGTTGATGAATGCTGAGGTATAGCCAGTAATAGATTTTCCTGAGAGCGCAATGGAAGGCAATGGGATGACAGCCGATGAGAAGAGATTATACAAATAAGTAGACCTGTTTGACTGTAGTTCACGGAAGAGTAGGGCGAGATGGGAAAATCCCGACATCGTCTAATGGATAGCTACAGCCTGTAATATAAACAATAGTGAAATAAAATAACATATAAAATGCAATTATAAATGGCAATTTAAATATTTTATACGTTTGCTGCAGGTCATGAATATAATAATATAGATATAGGTTATGCATCTAACTTTTGCTAGGTGGATTTAAATCAATTAATTTCAGGCAACTGTTTCTTTTATAGTATTTCCTCATTAATATCCTATTTTCCAACGTATGAAAGATTACATTTATGACTATCATTTCAATAGTTTCTTTCGCTAAGATGGGCATTATGGCTATAATCTTTTTTTCAATTCTTCTTTACGAGTTTATGGTTTTCAGGTGGGAATGGGAGTTAATGGGCTCTTGCTGAGTTGGCCACGAAGACCCATTCTGTTCAGGGTTGGTCACACTCACGGGTCAACACCTATCCGATGGCCTCCACGCATGAAGTGCGAGCCTGGGTAGGACTCTGGCCTTATGGTTAGTTTCCCCTGGGAATCAACCTTCTGGCGCTCCTGGACGATCTGCGCACCGTGCGGCGTAAGACAATCGACTGTGCACTCAGACTAACAGTCGGGGGAGTCTGGAAGCAGTACTGTTTCCTATAGAGCGGGGGTGGTTGCGGACCTTAAGGTGACTGCTCTTGAAATGACCATCGGCTACCCGATCCTGGGTGAACAGCCGGGCAAAGGATGCCGTGGTCCGCGATAGATTCGGTATACACCGTTTCACCGCTTCGTAAGGGAAAGGACCGCGCAAGCGACCTCGAAATCGTAACCAATCGAGAGACCGGAGTAATCTGGTCGCAATTGGAAGTAAGGGCGGGAGTGTAACAACGGGCTGGGTAACAATCCTGGCTATCTCGCGGGTAAGGCGTTGGTCTCTTGGGGGGTTGTGGCGGAGCTAGACGGTGGACTGTTTTGTCCTGAAGTCTTCTACGCTCACTCCAGGGAGATAGAACGACTAATCGATAAAACTTCCTGAGGTGACGGACTCGCCCGCTGTAGTCGACAGCCCTAGTGAAGTTTTCAGGTCTTTTGCCTGTCGTTTGATCGGCTCCGCTCCGTAGTATCTGTATTTCAAACAGTATCTGTATTTGCAGTTGATTGCATCCCGTTAGTTCCTTAATCCTTCCTTTTTCTTTTCTTTCGTCTTGTAATTCTTGCTTGTTAGGGCAGCGGAGCGTTGATGCGTTAACATAAACCGTAACGGTGACCGAATTTTGCTATAGAATAGTTCGTTAAATATTTACGGACCTTTTCTATGGCATATACAATGGCCCTTTGATTTCAGATTGATAAAGAGACACCAAAAAAGGCGTCATTCGTAATATGGCCGTACAATAGACTCTTAAATTGTTAAATTCATAGTCCGTATTTGGGCTATTTGACACCATTACAGCCTTTTGAACTACCATCGTTCAACGTTAGATCAACTGCTGTTGAAATGTGCTAAAACGGTAAGATACATCAAAACACGGACTATTCTTTTTAATTTCGTTTTACCTATATTTTTAAGAATAATATACAAACAAATATGTGGTTTGTCAATTTTTAAATATAAACTATTAAAAAAGAAAAAATAAACGAAATAAAAAATTACTTCATCGATAACTTCTCAATAATTTACATATTTATTTTTATAAATTCTTTAGTA
This sequence comes from Micropterix aruncella, assembly GCA_944548615.1. Lineage (NCBI taxonomy): Eukaryota > Metazoa > Arthropoda > Insecta > Lepidoptera > Micropterigidae > Micropterix > Micropterix aruncella. The sequence goes on from OX155960.1 coordinate 16,333,086, forward strand.
ATATAAACATTAATTACTTGGATCTTTCAGATATTTTTCACTTTCCCGAGACAAAGGAAAGTATTGTGAACGCACTTAAAAACGATCGAGATGTAGACGAAAATATCGATTTTGGGCCTTCCGGATACGATTACGACCATTTCCAGACATAAGTCTGTCTGTGAGTTTGTGTATGTCTGTGTGTATTCCTCCAAGATAGCCCCTGAACGCTTCATCCGATTGAGCTGAAACTTGGCATGCAGGCATCATTTGATCGTAGCAAGAGTTAAAAAGTTGTGGTTTGAAATCGGTCCACCAGGGGGCGAGCTAGTCATACTTCAATTTTAAAATATTGCAGTTGGTGAATTGAAATTCAGTACAATCAACTACTCCAGTAGATAGACATTCCTACACTTGGATGCGTCACAAAATTAAATGCTAAAAATGTAATTATTAAAAACATAACTATCGTGATAGTTGTCATGGCTGTAATATAATATTCAATATTACCTACATAAAATAATCAAAATATACTAAAGTGATTTAAGAGTCAGGGAGAATAATATATTAAAATAGAAACGCAAATTCTATGTAGAATAATCAAAACATATATATTTTATTGTCAATCCAGCAATATGCCTTCGTATTTTTTTTAAATGAATAGATGTATAATAAATTATATGAAAATTAGAATGTCAGCTATCATAATTCCATTATGTTTAAAACTTTACGCATTTCATTAATCATCAACATGGAAAATAAACTCTTAGGTACTCTACGAATTTTCAAACTCCCTTATACCATAAATTGGGTTTCTTACCAAATTATGTATAATTATCTTTTTAAATTGGTCCTCTCCAAGGTTTTTCATTTGCTCTGGAATCTTATTATAGAAGGACAAATTTTGGTGAATAAAACAGTATCGTACTTTGCTTAGTCGCTGTCGGTTTATGTGGAGATTGGATTTATTCCTCCTGATTTGGATTATTCCTACACAGATGCCTTGTCGGATATTTTTTGTTTGAATATCTCGTTTACACGGAGGGCGCAAATAATATTTAAAATCCTTCAAATTTTAAATAATACTACACTATTTTTGGAAAAATACCATTTATATACCACGGAAATTCCTAAAAATATACTACGAATTGGCGTGTGGGAGCGTGTGGGATGTTGGGTTGGCGCATGTGGGGATGGGGGGGAAGGAAAGGGGCATATCTACTTGCCGGAAAAGTCTGAGAGTGACCGTTTTTTAATGTACCACCGTGATTTTAAATATTATTTTAATACAGATTTAGGCGGCTGATAGGTTTCCTGGTAGGTTAATGCGAATATAAAAGAAACTGGAAGAGCGGTGGCAGATTACGAAACAACTTTGGGTCAGAAAAATAGTCATATACAAGAATATGAAGTATGCCGAAGTATAACTAATATAATATAATATACAAATAGATAATGCCGAAGTATAACTAATATTATTTTATTTTTATTTTTGTATATTATTAATATATATTAATACTTATTAATACATATATAAATGTATATTAATTTTTATCACGTTTTAATATAAAATAATAGGTTATTGACAATTTTCATGACATTTTCTTACGAATTTTTAATTAGGTAATTAGGATATTTCTGATACATTATGTATGACTTTGTATATTTATATAAATATAATATCATAGATTTCTTAGGATAATTAAAATAAATTGTCTACCTTGGAACAGGCGGCAGCTTAGTTAGGTTAAGACTTTTGTATATTGAATCAACTCATAATTTGAAATCAATAAATAATTTGTAATTTGTAATACAAAGTGCCAAAATTTAATAAGATATTCCCCTTATTTTTGCTACACTATGGAAGCGCAGAAATTTTGTGTACAGCTCACAAAGAAATTCGCATTTCAAAAATGTATGTCTACATCAAAAATTAGCCATCTCAGTGCATATTACAATGCTTGCTTAATGAGCCTTCCTTACTGATACTTCTGTAAAAAAAGTAACTAACAAACTGTGAAAAACGTCTGCTGTCATGGGAAATGGCAATTGTTACTGACGTCGTACCTTCTTCTCATGACAGTTGCAATCACACTCGTTTGTGTCTTTGTCAGGCGACAATAAACAATGACTAACCATATAAATGCATCGAAACGGATTTTCGACGTGGGAGAAAATTTCTACTAGAAATTATTAGAGAAAAATAGTTGCTCTGTCATTTTTGGATTTCATACCATCTACTTCTTTGCCATTTGGGTGATACACCGCAGTTTTTATTCGCTATCGAACCCATTCTATGTAATTTAAGTACGACGAGGTTTAAATTGTCCCATAATTGCAATACGGAAAGAATAATAAAATAAATTATACGTATCTCAACCATAATCCTGTAATGGATAGAATAAAATAGGCAATATGGGTTTAATATTAGTTAATAAGCTAATCTTTGATAAGCATATTGACAACGCTCAGCCCGAAACAAAGGGAAAGGGTGCAGACTGCGGCAATTTATTGGAATTTCTTGCAAATATCGCCGCGCTCGACAAAAAGTACTATAACTATGGAACTATTATAGCAATCATAAAAATAATAACTGCGCAATGATCGCATTGAAATGTTGTATATATAATATTGAAATATCATTTTGTAAAACAATTAGACAATTACGAATAAATATGAGAAAGCCGAATAAGTGAAAAAAACTCGGCATTTCTAACTGGTACTTGTCTTACGGAAAAATACGGAACCCTATTTAAAAATTGTGTCTATTTAGATATACTATCTTGATCACTATTAGATTCTCTATCAAAGGTAATATTTCGTTTTGCTTACTTACTTACAAAAATATTTATACATACCCTCATAAAAACTCATAAAAACCAATCAAAATTTTGATGATTTCTCGAAAAACCAATGATGATGTTTGACAATGGAATTTTACCAAAAATATCCGCTTAATGACACGCGAAATTATTCTAGCGGCCGTCTGGGTACCGTATAGGTAATAATGAGATATTTGGTATGAATTAGAAAATAATATCACTGTGCGCTCTGGGAAAAAGCCGCCAATATTGGTTGTCGTAGTCAACAGTGTTCTGATGTGCAACCAAATTTGGTGGTTACGTAGTCGAAGGGAGGGCGCCAAATTGATTCACTTTTGACAAAAAATTGATTCACTAAAGGCCGCATCGTACTATCAATTGTTTATTCGCTTTTGGAACGCATGCTGGGCTGATTTTCAAACGCGTTTGTAGTGTGTGATATCTCTTTGAGAGCGCCTCATCAAAGCCTGTGTTATTATAACAAGGTCCCAACACATATCAGAAGTCTTGGAGAGAACAAATTTAAAAAAGTCTTATTTAATGGCCTAGTCAAGAATCCTGTATATGACTTAAGAGATTTGGATAATGCTGAATTCTTATTCCAAGAGCATCCTAATGTAAAATAACGGATAATTCATGATAATCAACTTTGCCAAAGAGCGTAATTTTTATTTTTATTTTTATCGACGACGGCTATATTGCTAGATTTGACAATTAACTTAAATTTAGATATTTTTAATATCCCTTATCTATTTTCATGACCATCATATTATTGCCTTGATAATTATGACTACAGACATTGAGCTCTTTTTTTGATCAGCAATTCTGATTATTAGATTATTTTCTATTTATCAATGGTTTTCAAACCAATTATAATTTACTAAAATGAATTTATATTGCCACAACTATATCATGATAGTTAATATTCTTTAATTAATTACATTATTTAAAATTCAGATGTCAGAAAATAGAGGCAAAGACGCATCCAAGTGTAGGAAAGCCTACCTACTGGAGCAGAAATAAATTGAAATTGAAATTGAAATCGAGAAATTTATCCCCACACACAGAAGTAGACGGGACGACACGAGCGGAGCCGAATAAACCAGAACGGCCGAACGTCGAGCGACGGTCGGTATTCATGTGGCTGATTAGGTGTGCGAATATTTCGCGTTTGTTTTCTATGTTAACAACTTCTCTTTCAAACGTGTCACTATAATATCTGACTAATTTTTGATTAATGTGTTAATATATTCTTTATCTGAAAGGAAAGCTCGACGTGCAAAGCTGTAACAAGATAAAATATTAAAATTTGGTGGGATCTAAGGAGTTGTGTACATTCTAGCATGTGCTATGTCTACACTGGTTGTATGTATTCTATATTAATGTCGCACATAAGGAAACGTTTGTAAGCAAACTGAGGCAACATTCATCTGACACGAAATCAACAAGACCCAATATTGCCACTCTAAAATAATTACTCCCTTGTCAAAAGAAAATGACCATTTTTATATGAAAAGTGTACCCAGATAGCCAGATATGATAAACCAACCAGAAACAGGATATGATAAAAATATTTCAATTAAAGAGATTTATTAAAAAGTGGGCGACGGCATTTATTCAAATATTATTTTTAAGCTACAATAACTCCTTTTATGTGTCAAAAAAGTAAGAGGAATGTAAGCCAAGTGACAAAAAAGTAAGCCAGTGTCTGTTGAAGACATTAGCAGTAAAATAGGAATCCTTATCAAAACAAAATTAATCCATTATCACGAGTGTTGACAAGAGATAAAGTTAGATTTTTGCTGTAAGCTTTTAGGTGGTATTTATAGATATATCTTGAGTAAGAATCGAAGAGTAAGGCGTGCAAGCACCTCGAAATACCTAGGTAAGCGTTGAGCGGAAGGCGGCGCGGGTGGCGAGGAACAGAACGCGTACGTCCACGAGATAGGTAGCGTGCATGTGCGGGGGACGTCTTGCGCTATATATCTAAAAATAGCGTCTAAAACGGCAAATAAACGCCACCTTACTTAAATTAGCAAATCGATTTAAAACTGTACGCGAACGAAGGCGCGGGCAATAGCTAGTCTATAATAATTTCATCTAGGAAGCCTGCAGGTCCTTCTACTCGTATTATGCTCATAATATGTATAATATGTGTATATGTGTAATAAATAAATAAATAAATAAATAAATAAATAAATAAAATATGTGCACACGTCCCTATTATCCGTCTACTTGTTAAATAGCTGCAACACTATTCCTTTATAGCATTTCGACCAACCATTTAAGAGCTCACAATTATTTATGCTTAATAAGTGCTTAACCCCTCAAATGTGAGGCGTCCAATAATGGATGCCATTATAAAATGTATACAAAATGTATATAAATTTATATAAATGTAAATATAAATGTAAAAGTGCGCCGCTTTATAGTAATCCGCTCTATAGCAATGCTATAGCTCTATAGTAAACCCCGCTCTATGTAAATGTAAATGTAAATATAAATTTATATACATTTTGCCGTAGGCAAACCCGAGCTAATCGCCAGTCATTTGTGGGGGAATCAACAGTTTAACTAAAATCCAATCGTAAAGCAAAAATATACCAAGTCCAGTATCAAAGCCAGAAACTAAAAACGAAATCACAAAATACTGTGTCTCTTTCATCTTTAAACTTATTTAGACAACCCCAACGTAAATAAAAAGAATGCCGACGGCCCAGGCTCAAAATATTACCTCGCACACTAATTATCTATCTCTATTTTACTTATTGCAGAGTATACCAGATAGTAGCTTCCCTTAGAACAACATTGAAAAGGAAGCGAGCTACATCACGAGTCCAAGGGCTCGCATATGGCTCGATTTATCCCGAGTAAATGGAAATATGTTTACACGGCCCACGCGAGAAAATGCGACTCTTAAAGTTTCCACGCGAGGTAATGCGACTCTTATGGTTTCCTCGGCGTGACAGTATTCGTTTTTAAAAATAGTTATTTCTTTAAAAAAATGCACTTCTCTATAAAAGAGAAGTGTTAGACAGACGATTACAGCAAAATGTATAGTAGTTGAGGTTGTAAAATACACCCGAAGTTATTTATCTAGGTTGCGTTGGGACATCTAGGTTAGGCTGTGTGTATACTGCGTATACGACCGGTTCAGTATCTACACAATATTTTATACATGACAAAAGAAATAATACACATGTTTTATGTTAAATTACAAAATAAAACAATGTGATTTATAAAAGCTGCACGGCTTCGCCGCTGAAGAAGTTAAGCAAGACTGTTAGTAAAGAATAATAAGTAAATAGTTCATTGGTTTTAGAAGTGTAAAGGACGCTGTTTCGATTATAGTTGAGTACTTTATTTAGACGGCCAATTCTTGAAGACAAACTTTTCTGAAACAGCTTTGTTACAAACTAAAACGGTTTCCATCCAAGTTGTTCGACCGCTACAAATCTCCTATTTCACCAATTATGTGGTATACGAATTAAATAAAAGATAGATTTAATGTATTTAAATTATTTTGAACAAATTTGTATTTTATATAAACGATTTTGTATCGGTGAGAATTTGCGCCACCCGCTGTTTCGGTTTTATAATATTGCTACCGAGCATATAGTTATGTTATTGCGTTTGTTTGTATCGTTGGCTCATTTCAGTCGGAATAAGTTCGTCGTTAGATTATCCTGGAGTTTCTTCCATTAAAATGTTCTTCATTCGCTTAATCTGTATGACATTATACAAAAAAATAAGTAAAATAAATATGAAGGAGTGACAAATCACCGAGAACCACTTTAAAGTGAGTGTCCTCTCTTAGATAGATAAATAAATCTTTAATAGTAGCAAAAGTCATGGTGCATCATGAAGTCATGGTACAGTCATGGTGCAACACATAAAATATAATTAAGTATACCATAACTAAAATGGTAGACCCATTTTAGTTATGGTATACTTAATTATATTTTAATTAAGTATGCCATACTATATAATTATATTTAAAATTATTATTATGAGGACGGAAAACTACATTTCTTTATTTAACTTCTTACTTCACTTCTTAGGAAAGTGGTCTGCTATGTGTTAATTTGTATGGCAACTCGTATTAAACAAAGCTAAAGCCACGTGTCGGCACGTGTAAAATGTAGCCATGCGCAGCAATCTATGACGGGCTCTAAGTCGTCCAAAAAACAAGCTGGCACATAAAACCATAAGGCCCCAAAAATACATCTGGGGCTGAAGAGGGTCTGGATCTAAAGATAGCCAGACAAGCTGAAAGCCAAACCAGCTGCGCCTATAGTGAAGTACGTATAATTACACGGCGATGTCCTGGCGTGCTTGAATTGTAGTCGAATTGTTCACACCAAGATGTGTGCACGAGAGGGCGGAGCAGTGAGATCTGACTGAATTATGAAACGCTGCCGTAGACGTAGGAAACGAAATCGGCTAGTAAGACGTCATAGTAATACGACAATCGAAAATCGGCATAATAGTGACACTTCAATAACATATAGGTCGTGCGCACGGTATACAACTCAATCGTTAGAAGTTGCATGGAGACGAATGCAGCTATTTGAAATCCGCATGAAGATACCTATAGCCTCATGCTGGAAAAGGAACAGAATTGTTTCTTGAGATGTTTGTAATTAAAGCAGTACGGATTTAATACATGCATGGTAGCTATATTTCTCTATGTCTGAGAGGAGAAATTTGGACCATGTCCTATATTTTTAATCTGATTCGATTTAAAACTGGCAACGCTAGTTTACCTGTTCAGATGGATATTTTCGTGCCTAATAATTACATTCATGCTCGATCGCATATTTTTAGCAGAGTCCTCCTCTCCCTCTAACAAGTCGGAACTTGTTTGCACTTGCATTGCGGTGCTTAAATGACCAGATTTCGATATTTTTACCGCCAACTCTCATATGTTTAAATTACAGGCAATTAATTATTAATTCTTAAATCATAGCTTGTATTTTACGCTACATTCCAAACAATTCAATCTATTCAATTCATTTTATTTTATTGTGATTGTGGTGTAGTAACATAGAGTTTTAAATATATTCCGTGCGTCACAACATGCATTTTAGACGTAGAATATTTATTTTAAAACAAGCTAATATTTTACGTTACATTCAATTCAATTTAATCTATACAATTCAATTATTTTATTTTATTGTGATTATGGTGGAGTCCGGGTCATAACATCTAAAGCGCAGAGCTTCTAAAATCGAAACGCACGCATTTTAGATACTCTGGCCCGTAAACCGCGATAATATCGGATGAGGTGCAGAACATCTAAATTAGATGCTCTGGCCTTTAGATGTACTGAGCCGCCTTCGAAATGAAATAAATACATCGATTTCATTTAACAGGTCAGAACATCTAAAAAATCACGACTGTGACATAGCTCCTGCTACTTTTTACGGTTAAATGATATTTGATAAATAGCAGTCATAGATGGATGTTGTGTTACCAGGCGTATCGGAAAGTTTTCCGATATCTTATCTGGTGTTAGGTTTCCGAAACTATGAAAACTATCGCAGAGTAGGCTCCTACATCGAAGGAAGGACCATACGTTAATTATAATTTAGTTTTTTAACGTCTCTCACCTTGAAAATTCAAGTATATTCGGTTGCAGGACAATAATTAATATTATATTTATATTTACGTATTATCTCAAAACAGAGGAAACCTGGCAACAATTGACGTTCCCTAAAGCGCTATTTTTCGGTAGCAGACAGACCGTTATAATTCACAGGTTGCTACATTTTAGATGTTCTGACCCTAGTTGCTACTTTAGATGTTCTGCCCATTTTTACTGAAATGTAATTTATTATAACGGAGGGGCATAACATATAAAGCTCAGTGCGTCTAAAATTGCAAAGCACTGCATTTACTTCATTTTAGATGCTATGACCCGAAAACACGAAAATATTGTGTGAGGCTCAGATCGTATAATTTTAGATGTTCTGAGCTTTAGATGCTCTGACCCGGTCCGTTATGGTGTAGTAAGATAAGGTTTTACAATTATTTAGTGCATCACAACTTGCATTTTAGAAGAAAATGCTGGTTTTTTTTAGAACAAGGCTGCGAAGAGGAATTGATTTAAACAATAAAAAACACATATTATATTAAAAGTACACAATCAGTTAGGTTAGGTATTAAAAAATTAACGTAGGTAGGTATTAATTCAGTATATTTATTTTAAAGTAAAATCCTAAAAGATAAATAGTAATAAAAATAGTTAATAATGAAGATAATTAGTAATAAATTGACATTTTGAAATAATAAAAAACACAGTAGGTTAAAAACAACACATTCTATTTGTTGTTGTTACAAGCTGATATCTTTAATACTTTTACTTTTCAGTGCATTGTTTTTTTTCTGTAATGTTGATTAGTTGTAGGTGAATAACCAAAGAAATAAATAAATAAATCATCATCAGCGTTTCCTTAAAATTTAATTCGGTGGAAAAATGAAACGCAACGCAAATAAATGATGATTGACGATAATTATGTAATAATAACCTACTGTAGAACTTAATCGTCGCTTAATTCATGATACCGCCTGTTCATTACGCCAATAATTAAATACTAAAAAAACTCACGTCTAAACGGTTCCTCTTGCGCCATTTTAAAATGTTGTGTAATACAGAAGCTACCACTTACAGAAGCCTTAACCTCAAACCGCCAATTAATTATATGCGCGGTTTGAATTTGAAACGGTTGTTAGGGACAATAAACTAAGTAAAGTCCGTTTCACACGACTATGCTGCGCCTTCCGCTCCCGAATAGAAGCGTGTCAATCGGAATTGTATGACCGGATGCATGCCACTGACACACATAAGGAATTGATTGTTTTGCATAGGTCCAAGAAGTGGGAACGTCGTGAACTTCTCGAAAATGCTCAGAAACCAATAATATAAGAGGCAGCTACAAAAAAGTGCAAGATTTTTCTAAAAGCTGATACTTTCAGATCAGACAGTATTTTGGGCATAAAATGCTAGGGTATAGTCAGCAGCGGTCCAGACTCCGGGACACCTAACGCTGGCGTAATTGGAAAAGTGTAATTTTAATTAGTACCCTAAGTGTTTTGGAAAAGCTGAAAATTCATCAGTAGACAGTGGATGCAATACAGAACTCGAAACAAGTGGTTGGACTGCTTAACAATAGAGTGCGTGGCATCAGCATTACTCAATACATGTCACAAAAATGATGTCCATTATATTGCGTGGCTCATTAGACCGATGCGTAATAGTTACCGATAAATACGTACCGCCGTATTTGCAGGGACTTCAGTTTAGTAACTTCAATATGGTCTTAAAAGGCGTATTTTAAATATTATTGTAGCAACGTATTGTAATTAGCTCATCTAGATACAGGCCTTAGTTGACCTAGTTAGATGAGTTTTAGGCAGGTGCCAAACACGATGTGACGGTTTCTCTGAAATGTTTATGTTTGATTCTTGAACTTGTTTGGAATAATTAGTCGTAACCATTGCAATAAGTACTTATAAATAATAATAATAAAATAAATGACGTATACAAAAGTAGTGCTATCCACATTTATGTATAATAATCGGTTGTGTTACCCTAAGACAAATAGACAAGCCCCCCAAATTCCCCCTTCCCGAAATAATATTAGGTATAGTTTAATAAACCGTTTTTAATACATTACAATTTTAGTTTGAGATGTGATACAGTATAGGCGTGTTTAGAACGCCATTTATTAGGCTACTGAGCATAATAAAAGGTTAACCAATGGAACTATGAGTGCCATCTACACGTTGCTTTTCGTATTAAAATCCTAGCTGCTAAAACTTATTACGGCATTGAGTGGTATTATTATTGTCACAGAAATATTTTTTTTTCATTCTTGAATTCCTTTGAATTGTCTCTTTGTGTAGGTAAGGTAACAAAGGAATCCATTAGTTTACGTAGAACTATAATATACGTAGCGATAGAATATAGTAACGTATGTATAGTAAATTATTTACGGATTATGCAGATTATTTATTTAAGGATTATGCAGCCGTTTCGTAATCCGAAATCTATGTTATTGGTCTACAACTCTGTAGTTAGATCTATACTAGAATTCGGTACAGTAATATGGAATCCTCTTTACAAAGTACACGGCGATAGAATCGAGAAAGTCCAAAGGAAATTCACCCGCATGCTGTCGTACAAATGTGGCCTTGGGAATAAGCTAAACAGTTATGAGGATCGGTTGTCTTATTTTGAAATGCTGTCATTAAAGGAACGTAGAATAAGTGCAGACATCTCGTGTCTCTACAAACTTATTAATAACAAGCTAGACAGTCCGGCCAGCTTAGCTAAAATTCCAATCCGCGTTCCCCAGAGGCATTCCAGAAATAATAACACATTTGCCAACCTATTACATGCAAATAATTTATCGTATAATAAACCTATAAGTAGGATGTGTCGCGCGTTCGATATGAACTGCCAAGGAAACGACATATTCAATGATACCTTTGCGAACATCAAAAAGTCCATACACTCTAAAACATTAGTGTAATGTAAAATTAAAAATATATATAATATGTAAAAATAAAAATATATGTAGGTATGTATGTGTGTGTATATGTATATATGTATGTGTGTGTATGTATATGTATATGTGGATATGTGTGTATATATTTATGTATGTATGTGTGTATGTATGTGTATATTTGTATCTATATATGTATATGTATATGCATGTATATATATATATATATATATATATATATATATATATATATATATATATATATATATATATATATATATATATATATATATATATATATATATATATATATATATATATATATATATATATATATATATATATATATATATATATATATATATATATATATATATATATATATATATATATATATATATATATATATATATATATATATATATATATATATATATATATATATATATATATATATATATATATATATATACATATAATATCTAGATTAGAGCCTTATTAACGGATGCATTGTAACAATATTAAAGGATAGTAGGTTAGAGCATATTATGTAAGGCACTATGTTATTAATGAAATGTACCACCTACTATCTGTTTCGTTACAAATAAATAAATAAATAAAATAAAATAAAAATAAAATTAACACCAGGTACCTTTATCTTTCGAACAACTATTAATCCTATAATTCGTCTTTTAATAATGTTACCTAATTGTTGCCTACATCCTTTTCTTTCCTCGGCCCTGTTACCTTTCCCGAAGTATCTGTAAATTATATGAATAAAAATGATTAGGCAATTACAAGATGCATATTATTGAATGAGTCAATTGAAAAGAAATTAATTATTGCACTAAATACTGGCAGTACTACTGAAGGTACTTATATTAGTAATTACTGTCAGTAATAATAGCAATTGAATGGCAGCAATAATGGTTTTTTCGAAATAAAATTCCATTTAATTTTGAAACTCCCCTTGAAGACGTATTCTCTGTAATAGATTTTAAACAATTAACTTTCATTGCTAAATATTTATGGCGTTGGGGTATTGATTATGGCAGTTATTGATTTATTATGATATTTTAAGTGCTCTGCCACTTAAATCATTTGTCGGTTTTTCTTAATGGACTCTATAGAGAGGAAGCTTTTATGGTTGAAGGTTAGACATTCATCTCATAGAAATTATGTATAAGGAACATTACTAATATCCCACAAATGTACCACGTGAGCCTTAGGAGTATATTAAAAATGATAAAAATGATTGGGAAACTATTCAAAAATATACCTCAATTACGATCCTGATACTCATAATTAGGAGTAACTAACCCATATTTCAAGTCGATTATTGAAGAACAAGCAGGAATCCAATATAGTTGGATTGAAGATGGATATCTCAAAGAAGAAGGTAATGATTATCTTTCCAATTGGGCAGCTTTTAGCGTCAATAAAAACAGAATGCTAGCAGAACTCTCATTAAAACTTAACAACAAAATGTTCGAGCAATGATTCTTGCCTGTCTTTATTTACAGGTAGCAATGGTACTCGTGCAGTTGCTGCCAGAATGGCCCATTATCTCGTTCTAGGGGTCGTCTGAACTCATGTACAGTATCCTCATTGAATGAGGTTCTACCCAGGAAAGGACTCTGTGTCTCAGTCTATCATGCTAGTGTGGATACGTTTCCGCTGGGGGACTGAACCTCGGGCGCTACTGGGCTGTGTGCGCACCGTGCGGCGTCAGTTGACTCCCAGCCGACAGTCAGCCAATCGACTGATGCACTACTACCGACTAGGAGTAGGGGAAAGTTATACGGTTTCCTAAGCAGCGGGTGTATGTTGTCCTGTCTTCCACACCTAAAATGACTATTTGGCTCCCGATCCTGAGTTCAGAGCTGGGCAAAAGATGCCATGGTCCACGATAGATTTAAACTGAATCACCGCTGAAGATGGAACAGGCGGGGATCGCGCAAGCGACCTCGAACCCGTAACAGTGATATAGATCGTTCTTTCAGCCGTGGGATGAGCGTAGACGACTTGGAAACAAGACAATCTACTGTCTAGTTCACCAGCAACCCGTTAGAATCCGATGCCTTACGGCGAGGCACTGGGACAGGTACCAGCGGGCAGCCTCACCCCCTAACTACCAGTTTTGGTAGGATATCTCCGTATGGAATTAACCTTCAGAATACCTCCATCCTCCCGACTGGTTACGAGTCCGAAGTGGTTTACGCAACCTATACCTTTTGTATTACAGCGGTAATTCAGTTTGAATTTATCGCAGACCTGGGCGTTCTTTGCCCGTAGTGAAACACGGGATCGAGCGGCCAAAGGTCATTTCAAGAGTGGCATGACAACAGGTCAACATCCACCCCCGCTGCTTAGGAAACAGTATAGTTCCATAGTCTCCAGACCCCATCAGAAATTAGTCAGAATGCAGAGCCGATTGGCTTCGCCGACCGGTGCGCAAACCGTCCAGTGGCGCCGGGATTCAATCCCGCCGGGAGAAACCGGTCCACCAGCTCTGAGGCCAGAGACATGGGAGTCTTACCCGGGGTAGACTTCCACTCGAGGAGGCTTCTGAATCGTGAGGTGAGCCGATCCGGGAACAAAATGGATCATGTGGCCCAAGCTACACAAACCCGTTCACCACCACCACCTCGAACCCGTAACAGTGGAGAAATCCAGCCATGACTGGTAGTCAGGGGCGAGGCGGTTCCTCAGTGCCTCGCGTAAGGCGCTGTTTTCCGATGGGCTATTTGGCGGAGCTAGTTAATGGTTTGTTTTATCTCTAATTCTCTAGGCTCAGCCCAGCTTGAAAGAACGATCACACGTCGTTACATCTTCCTGGGTTGCTAGGTTCGGCTCATCCTTTTGGTCCTCTTGCTATCAGGCCTTTTATTTGACACTAAGCACGATATATTCATGTTAATTTATTAATATTCAGACATTTGGACATTTAGACAACCACTCACTTAATATTTGGACAGTCATGCATATGACTGTCCAAATATTAAGTGACTGTCCAAATATTAAGTCCAAATACGAGTAACGTCGTAAATCATACATAGACGAATACTGAACAGATTAAACTATTGTATTGTTGGGCAGCCGTGTAATAAGAATATCATGTAATGTTACAATTCAAAATGTAAGCGATATTCTATTATATTCTATTAAACAATGACAGATATTTAATTGTGTTCTAGCTTGCAAGGCTCGTTGATTGGAGGTTCAAGTTCGTCGTTCAAGTTCAAGTTTATTTATTTCGAAAAATTATCTTTGGGTGTTGAAATAAAAATTATATATTTCTACATTCGTAGGTTAAAAAAATATATAAATAAGAATTTAAAACAAAATCAGGGGATTAGAAATTTTAATAGTAATATAAAAAACCCGTAAAAAAACACATTCTAACTAGTATATAGGTATGACAATAATTAGGAATCAGAAATTAAATTAAACAACTGTTATTAAAAATCTAAATTTTAAAGTAAAGTACACAAGTACAAGAATAAGTAAAATAATATGTCAAGCAAAACAAAAACTTAGAGAGTATCAAAATAATGTAAGGAGTATTCGATTAGACTCCTAAAAATATAAAATCATGAAATCAGTTTTATGAAATCTGTGACAAATATTTAAAACCAAATCAATTGAATAAGAGTTTAAATAAAAATTCAATCAATAATTCAAATAATAAATTAAATCTAAAATGTCAAATCAATACCTAAACATAATAAAGTAAAACTACTTTAGTACTTCGCCTGACTGAATAACAAATTTTATAACTTGTGATTGCCTCAATACATCCATGTCTCAGATTAATCGATTAGAGAAGCGAGCCAGAAGTAAAGGTAGATTTGTATATGTGTATGGCTTGATTTTGATGTTTAAATTATGTTTTTTTTTAATAAATAGTCGTGCGTATCTCTCCCGCGCGATTAAATATGCATTTATTAATATTCCACCATCAATATGAGAGGGGAATCAAACAAGGTGTAAAAAGCGAATAAAGTTGCGGGTATACCGCGTAAAGTATACTCTCGCAAGGAGTCCCCCTTAAGCCAGCAAGCTCTGATTCAAAACGATACAATTATGACGTAATTGATGGCGTTCGCGCAATCGCAATGCGCGCACGTAGTACGATGTTGGCTTGCGCAGAAAATCTCGTTAAATTCTTCTTTAGTGTGATTGCATCGTAAGAGGATTACAGTCGGTGTGATACGCCGAGAAATACAGAAAGTTTAAAAGATTTTAAAGCATATTGAAATAAAATAAAACTATTAAGATGATACGGGCAATTACTTTCCAAAACGCTGGCGCTGGACTCGAATCGGTTTGTATATGGTTTTAATCGTCTCATCCATACGAGGAAAACACTAATTAGCGAGAAAATATGTTAAGTCGGATAATTCTTTTAAAAGTTACGGCCCCTTGAGAACCCACAGTCTGTTTTTAAAACTTCTTTCGATAATCTGATGTATTAATTCGGGTAGTTAATAAAAGGACGCATAAGAATCACCTGATGGATGAAAACGTGATTTTTTCTGTCATATTTTCAATATTCTCGCACGTTTGTTTTATTAACCATCAAAAAAAATGTGATGATATCAAATAACTTAGCCAGGAAATAAACTAAATATAGTAGAACTCCAATTAACCGAAGCAATTGGGACCGGGTCCCATTCGGATAATCAATAATTTCAAATCAAATATATTTTTTAAAAAGGGTCTATTTTAATGTATTACTGTACGTATGTTGAAAATGAGAGAAAAAACTATTTTAAAAGAAAAAAGAGCTGCTGGTCCTGTGTCTGCTTCAACTTCGACAACTTGGGTTGTCGACTACAGCGGGCGAGCCCGTTACCTCAGGAAGTTTTAACGATTAGTCGTTCTATCTCCCTGGAGTGAGCGTAGAAGACTTGGGACAGAACAGTCCACCATCTAGCTACGTCACGAGCCCGTAAGAGGCCAACGCCTTAACCGCGAGATAGCCAGGAATGTTACCTGGCGGGCCGACACTCACGCCCTTACTTCCAATTGTGACCAGATACTCCGGTCTCTCGATTGGTTCCGAGTTCGAGGTCGCTTGCGCGGTCCTCTCCCTTACGAAGCGGTGAAACGGCGTATACCGAATCTATCGCGGACCACAGCGTCCTTTGCCCGGCTGTTCACCCAGGATCGGATGGCCGATGGTCGTTTCAAGAGCAGTCGCCGTAAGGTCCGCGACCACCCCCGCTCTATAGGAAACAGTACTGCTTCCAGACTCCCCCGACTGTTAGTCAGAGTATTATTTTTTGTAATTTTACTTTGTAAATTCTTTTATTATTATAAATAAATGGGTTCTCGGGGCGGTACGGGGGGGGTGGTTTACCCTATTTCACCCCCTGCGCGTTCTACCCTTCTGGTACGCGCAGGGTTGTCGTAGCACGACATCCCGGGCAGACAAGACGACCCTCGTCGTTATAACTGCCCGGGCGGTGGGCGGGGTTTGCTGCCCTCACCTATCGCCTTGAAACTCTAAACTGTTAGTCAGAGTGCACAGTCGATTGGCTTACGCCGCACGGTGCGCAGACCGTCCAGGAGCGCCAGAAGTTTAATTCCCAAGGGAAACTGACCAAGGCCAGAGTTCTACCCAGGCTCGCACTTCATGCGTGGAGGCCGTCGTATGGGTGTTGACCCGTGAGTGTGACCAACCCTGAACAGAATGGGTCTTCGTGGCCAACTCAGTTAACTTCGACAGTTTCAACCCGCAACTGCTTCAACTTCAAGGTCAATCTTTCAAATTTATTTTTATGTGGTTAGCTAACTCACCTTCTTCGTCTTCGCCATCTACCAAAACTTTCCTTAAAAGTTGCATTTTGTAATGCCGTTTCATGGTTTAGATAACAGACTGACCCATTTGTTGTAATAAGCTTGTGACGTTTGGCGATAGAAAGATTGTTTTAAACTGGCCATTCCATTTTTCCAACAATTTTTCTGTGGGATGATTTGGTTTATTGTCAAAAATTAGGACATTTCTGTCTTAATTTTTTCCGTTTGAATTTCGGATAGTCAGCAATTCGGATAGTCGAAGTTCGGTTAATTGGAGTTCTATTTTAGGCAAAAGAATATATTTTAATCGGAAATCATAATTATCATAGTAAAAATCCTATCTAGGACAAAATTAAATACTTAATGTTCATAATAAATAAGCAGAAGCAAGCGTAAATTATATTAAAGTTATAATTATTTTAATCCAAAAACCGACTAAGATTTCGAAAAGCTATGTTTAGAGGGGTCTCACAATTTTAAGCCACACCAATTTATTGTCATCGTACTAATATTAAAGGATTTATGATTTTCATTTCTTTTTTGAAAAGGCCTTCATTTTGAAAAAAATAGGCGGATATCTCTCATTAGCTATTTAAATCTCGGCATTATTTTGAACCTTTTTTTTGCGTAATTTGATTCCAATATATCTTGTATTTTATGAGATGTAGATCAAACACAACAAACACACACACACACACACACACACACATAAAGGCCCATACACATCCACACAGGCAGAGAAGTTCAAGAAATCACTCTTGGATTCCCAGGATTTGGATTATCAAAACGTAGAGAACCGGTGCAAAATTAATATCGGAATTGTGTTCGAAAACAATACTTTCCTTATTTACATACTTAATGTGAAACGACGTATTTTTTACACGACTGCCGACAAAAAAGTACATTTCGGAAATATATATGTGTATATATGGATAAATACATAAATCACAAATATTACATAAAAATTATAACGAATAAAATAGTTCACTTTCTGTAACGGCAGTCGTGCTTTATATTTACTTGTTTGGGAAAGTAATATAACGTTCATATCGTTGCTATGTTTATATTTTCTTTTTAACTAACCGTAAAATATTTTTAATTTAACTTTTCGTTTTAATCAATACTTTAATAAAAAAATACGTGTGGCACTCGGGGACTGCCGCGGTAAAGCTATTGCATAGCATTTTTAACAACTTATGCAATTATAATTATTATTTTTTTTCTGATATCAGATAACTGCGCTCTATCGGAAAACGTTGAAATTATTCCGAATCATTTGCGGCTGCGGAAGCAAATGATTCGGAATAATTTAAACGTCTTCCGATAGAGCGCCGCGCACGAATTTTATTCGATAAAGCAAAAAAAACGGATATTTTTCTTTGACTAGGTATTCGAAAAAATTCGTAGATAAAAAGATAGATAATTAAATTATCTTTAAAATGGTGCAGGTTTCATAACAATACGCCAGATAGTATTTGCGTAGTAGTCGTTTTTGTGTTCGGTTAGACCTAATTTCACAAATTAATTACACTATGTAATATAAACAAAATCTAAAATATTCAAAGCTAAGAATATTAGGAAAATGTTATTGTTTAACATATATTTTTTTCGAATCGTAAGCAGTACTCGTTTAGACGTAATTATCAGTTTAAAATCATTAATTTTCGTTAAGAAATTTCTTTATTCGGTCGCCCCGCTGGCCTAGGCCCGCGATAAAAGCTATGCAATAGCTTAAAAAACGATTTCTTGTCTTATAATAGTGTTACCTCGAGTGCTATCTCCCGATGGTCAGTCTGTTTGCGATTTTGACTTTAGGCAACATATTCTAACCCATAAATAAGCCAAAAACGGATTTAACCACGTAAATTTTGAAGCAGCCAACATTTCAGCAATGTTTTATCCGCCACTGTCCAGATTAGACATTTATAATGTCGAAACACTGCAATCGTCTTCGATTTCTTATTACGAAGTCACTTATTCATTGTGTTGCTACTGCGAATAATAAAGAATCTCCTATATAATTTAAATTCTGGCCACCTTATTAAGCGGAACGGTGTAGCCAACCAAATTACATGTATTCAGGGCGAAACTTTGCCAACAAAGGCAAATTAAAAATCTCGAAACGTTGTAATAACACCAAGTACGGGGTTTCGGAAAATAAAACAAAGGAACATCAACGCGCGGACATGCCAAATTACAAGCTCAGGGAATTAATAGAACTAATGCCGTTATTGGCTTAACGCTCAGTGTAACTGTTGTGATATAGGTGGTTGCTTGTTGTTTATTGTTTATTTTAATGTTTACTAAACAACTCACAGACTAATCGAATTGCATAGATAATAATGTTCCCATAGGTAAGCATTTTATATATAACCAAATAATATCAGCAAAACAAATTTGTATCAGTTTGGAGAATAATGGAAGTCATATATATATATATATATATATATATATATATATATATATATATATATATATATATATATATATATATATATATATATATATATATATATATATATATATATATATATATATATATATATATATATATATATATATATATATATATATATATATATATATATATATATATATATATATATATATATATATATATATATATATATATATATATATATATATATATAAATATATATATATATATATATATATATATATATATATATATATATATATATATATATATATATATATATATATATATATATATATATATATATATATATATATATATATATATATATATATATATATATATATATATATATATATATATATATATATATATATATATATATATATATATATATATATATATATATATATATATATATAAATATTACAATAAACTACCTCAAGCATAAACAACTACATGATATACTAAAGCTAGCAGTGATCACAGGGGGTAAACGTTCAAAGACAACCTTTTAAAATTAGGCTATACTTGCGTAATAAGGAACCTTTTTAACATATTTAATTCATTGGTCAGTTTTTTTGTTTACTTATTAATTTATTTATTTTTTGTTTTCTTAAAATATTTAATATTATCTCATTAGTTTGTCATTCATTTAAATACATTTCTTCCAGTTTTTAAGAATGAATGAGCGATCAAAATGAATTTATATTTTTTGATATTTTTTTATTATATATGTATTACCATGCACATTGAAATAATTTTGTTTGTTACTCTCCTGGCAAAGGACAGTATTGTGAACGCACTTCTGTGTGTCTATGTGTCTCGGTGTCAGTGTGTCTTCCTCTAAGATAGCGCCCAAATGCTTCGTCCAATTGAGCTGAAATTTGGCATGCAGTCATCAATTGGTCATGGCAAGAGTTGTGGTTAAAATCGGTCTTCCAGAGGGCGCGCTAGTAATACTTGAATATTGGACTTAAAGATTTGAAATTCGGTACACAGTTACGTTGTAGGGTCGAAACCCCGTTGTTGAATTTTGGTTAAAATACCTCTTATACAAGCAACATAAAAGATAAAAGTATTATCATTTCTACTCTTTTTTGTCAAAATCTATTTCTTAAATTGGATCATTTTATAAATTAAAATAATATAAAGACAAATAAACAAACTAGCAAAATGTTTTTAAGTATAAGTGGATAATAGTCAGTGAGTTAGTATTGAATATAAGGACGCTATTGTATTGTAACGGTTAGCAACATATATAATTTTGCGACTACTATTAATTAACACTTGTAACATTTTTATATGTCTGACTTCAATAGCATAATTAACCAGAATTCGTAAATGCGTATTTCGCCGTAAGCATTTTTATGAAACGTTTATTTCAATCACACGGTTGTACATTCTGACGTCATTCTTAACATTTCAACGTCAAAATGTTGGCGTTATAAACCGCAATTTTCCGTGTATTAAAATCACTCTCAATCTAAGACACTACTCTTTCATAGCTACAAGAGTTTATAATAAATTAAGCAGTGACGTAAAAACCAGACCCAATTGTCATTTGTTTAAAAGCAAAATAAATAAATGGCTGTTGCAAGAAGAGCGTTTATCCATCCATGCCATGATCGATACAGTAGAATAAGTTGAAGTTGACCTAATATATATTGTGTTTATATGTATGTATGTGTGTATATGTGTATTCTAATGTATTTAGTATTTCTATATCCTATATAATTTTATAATTTTTATTAAAATTTTATTATTATATATAATTATTATTATTTTCATTGACCATCGTTTTAGATGTAAAAATATAAATTGCTTGCCCTGGAACGGGTATATCCCAGTTGTGCAGCACTAGCCAGTCAATGAAAGAGGAAAGTTTTTGCCATTTGTTTAAATATATTGTAAATGGTTAATTTGATATATTATATATTATAATTATTGTAAATGTTTCATTTGATAATTCCAATAAAATAAATAAATAAATAAAAAAATCACACCCTCGTTACTCATTGGTAAGCGTCTCTGTATACATTAATTAAATAGAAAATACATTAATAAATACTAAAGTTTGTTTTTCTCTACTCTCATGTTCGTATACTCAGGTATAAATCGACGTAAGATTGGAACCCTGGTTTCCGCACAGCATCAGAAAGAGCGACCAGGCACTCTTCCAATAGTAACATTACAGAAAAATCCACACACAGAATGCGGAAGAGAACGCAGGGCTGGTAGTCAGTGCAGATAAAATCTGGCTACCGTGACGCTGCCAGTTTCAGAACAGCGTCGCGTGACGTGAGGAGTCGAGAGCGACTCTTTTATCCGAGCATCTGCGCGTCTGTCACAACCTCAGCGCGTTGCAATGCTGTAGAGTAACGCGGAAACAATCGGACTAACGAAATAATTACCTCCGACTTCCATGCGGGAAGACGCGATCGCCTATTATAATTTGATTCATCGCTTCATTGCCGCCATATCTCCTGAGCGCAAACGACACTAGGAAATACAATTGATCGGCTATGATAACCTGTAGTTATAAACAAGACAATAACAATTATGTAGGCATTGATAAAAACTATTAAATTGCAATCCAATTTGGTCCCTTCAAGAGTTTATATTTAAGTTTAAATAACTACTTTTTACAAAACTGTCCAACAAAAATGTTGATGACCCATGTGTTGGCCACGATGACCCATGTGTTCAGGGTCGGTCACACTCACGGGTCAACACCCATCCGATGGCCTTCACGTACGGGGTGCGAACCTGGGTAGGACACTGGGTCAACCAGTCTCCCCTGGGAATCAAACCTCTGGCGCTCCTGGACGGTCTGCGCACCGAGCGGCGCAAGCCAATCGATTGTGCTCTCCGACTAACAGTCGGGGGAGTCTGGGAACTGTATTGTTTCCTATAGAGCGGGGGTGGTTGTGTACCTTATGGCGACTGCTCTTGAATTGACCATTGGCCATCCGATCCTGAGTGAACAGCCGGGCAAAGGACGCCTTGGTCCGCGATAGATTCGGTTTACTCCATTTCACCGCTTCATAAGGGAGAGGACCGCGCAAGCGACCTCGAACTCGGAACCAATCGAGAGACCGGAGAAATCTGGTCACAATTGGTAGTTAGGGCGCGAGTGCCGCCCGCCAGGTAACATACCTGGCTACTCGCGGTAAGGCGTTGGCTTCTAACGGGTTGTGGCGTAGCTAGACGTCGGATTTGTTATGTCCAAAGTCTTCTACGCTCACTGCACGGTCGATAGAACGATGAATCGTTAAAACGTCCTGCGGTGACGGGTTCGCCCGTTGTGGTTGACATCTCAATATGTCCAACAAAAAATGAGTGTTTAGTGTTTAGGGTTCGTCTATGTATGTTTTTCTTTTTTTTTATTCCACCATAACTTCTAAATTCCCAAACTGATTTAGAAGTAAGTGGTATTCTCAAAATAGTTATGTCACCCTGAGTATCGTAGGGCACCTTAACTGTCCAAATATCAAGTAACTTGTTGTCTAAATGTACAAATCTACAAATGTCAATAAATTTACATAAATATATCGTTTTTTGTGTCAAATGAAAGGTCTACAGTACATAAATAATAAATATTTCATAAAAAACCGCAACAACAATAATTACAAATATAGTAGTTCAATTTTTGTAACGAGAGTCGTGTTTTTTATTCCTTTTAATATTTTTACTTGTTATTCATCAAAACTTTAAAATAGTATAAAAAGCATTGAGAACGATACGCTATCTAGCGGTAGGTAAAATGTGGCTGGTATTGTTTATTACCGATATTTTACCATCCTCTAGATAGCGCAGCAAACTTTTTTTCAACAGATACAATTTACAAATTTTACAAAAAAAAACTTTTTTTTTGTTGTTTTTGATTGTCCTGTTTTGTAAAATAAAAGTTTCCTATTTGATCGTACTGACTCACCCCTTCAAGGATGCCAATAACTAATAACTCACCCTGTAAATGATGTTATATAGGAGAGAAAACAAAAACTCTTCGAGGAGGCTACCGGATGGATTAAGCAGTGGGCTGATCCCACCTAAGGTAACGAGCAGATCATACGGCCAAAGCTGCATGGAACTGTTAGCTGCCCTTTTAGAATACTGCTACTTTTAGAGTGTTCATTTTCAAAGACGGCAAGGGTAGTAACGTTAAATAACATCAATAGTCGTCGACCGTCAGTTTCGATCACCTAAGACTTATTGGGGTTAATAATTATATTTATGAATATTCCTTATTTCCTAAATTATCCAATACAAAAAATATATTTCAGCAAAAGCAAAAGTATAAATTGGTAATAATATTTTTTACAACTTTTTTTTTTGCGTAGTAGATAAGATGATGGATTTTATCACCCCACTAGATTGCATATCTGTTTTGTGGCGATAGTACATATTTAAGGCAAAGTGACTTTATTTTTATTTTATTCTTACATTCATCCCAATCACTCATTAATTCTTAAAAATAAAATAATAAATATATAAACAAATTACTAATATAAAATATAGACATAAGAAAATATTTAAATATAAAAATAAATAAATAAATAAATCTATAAATAAATAAACAAATAAATGAACAATAAATTAAGAAGGTTAAAACGGTTCCTTATTATGCACATATAAAATTGTTAATCAATTATTTAGTATAATATTATTACGCACTAATATCATATATTTAGTATAATATTATTACGCAGTATAATATTATTACTGTAGTGCGTATGAAAGACAACCGCCTCCCGAAAGCCGTGTTTTATGCCCAACTCTCAAAAAGCGCACGCAAAGTCGGCGGAAAGCACCTATGCTATAAAGATGTCTTAAAAGGGCACCTAACCGCCAGTGGTATTCCACCTGAGAGCTGGGAGAGGGCTACTCACAAACGAAGCGAGTGGCGCTCCACGGCGACCACCAAAGTTAAAGAGTTTGAGGAAGACCGGCTTAAAAACCTCGACTCGAACCGCCAACACCGCAAAACTCGTCCGAAGCCCACTTACACATACACTTACAACACTGAGGTGAACTCTACTGTAGTAGTTGTAGTCGGACATTTAAAAACGAACTGGGATTCACGAGTCACTTCCGCGCGCATCTTCAAAGAAGTCCTGTTAACCAAGAGATCGCCGTCATCGGATCACGATGTTGAAGACATCATAATATTAGTAATTTATTTTAAATATAATTAACTAAATGTATTTATAGTCAAGTATCGAGTAACAAATATGTCATAAGACAAGACGTGAGTCATTATTTCTTCACGCTGGCTTCTACTTTTCGTTATGAGCTTTTTTTTCTGAAAGTTATGCCTTAAAAGTGAAATGTGTTATCAGAGGTTGTAAATATTCTCCACAAATTTATTTATTTATTTATTTATTTATTGGTCCACAAAAAAAATACACCGTTAGCAATTAACATAGCTTGTGTTGCTCCTAACTAGGCAGAGCCTGTTCTAAGGAGAACACCAATATAAATGATTATAAACTACATAAATTCCAAAAAAAAAATAAAAAAATTGAATCAAATCAAGTAAAATGAAATTCTCACTACACCAAAATAATATTAGAACTATCAACAAGTGTTACTAAATAATAATGTATAATAATTATAATAATATATAATAGCAATAATGAATAATCATTTATAATAATAACTAATAATATATAACAATTAGTAAAAATAAGTATATAAAATATATAGAAAATATATTTATTTATTTAGTTTTTAATTGTAATGAATGTTTTCTCCGTCTCTCTCCTACCAAGGTTTTTTTTTCTCTCTCCTAATGTATCATATTTATATATAATATAGTATAACATAATAAAATATAACATATTAACCATAACACAGGCCTACATTTTTTTTTTAATGAAAAAGTGTTTCAGGTCTGATAGGTGTATTATAGTAATTAAGGTATGCTGATCACAAATCTATGCTCAGTTTTTTTGCAGCACGTCAGATTTTCAAGAAAAGTGTGTAAAGGTATTTTGTAAATTTTCATATAAACGACAATAAGTACAGAGAAAATATTTATTAAAATAATTATACAGATCGAAAGATGCATTGCAAAACAAGAGTTGTAGTGTGTACATTACACAAGCATTGGTTTTTTAGAATTAAATCTTTCCCTTTTCCCCTGAAAACTACGTATTGTTGTTTTCTTTTTGTGTAGTTTAGCCGGTGAATCCCTCTTAAATGTCCAGCAGTAGTCCGCCATCATTCTAACATCCCATCTTCCTTGATAACGTCTCTCCATCTCCTTTATGTCCTGGTGAAACCTCTCTCCTTGTTCCTCGCTGACAGCCCCAAGATTTTCAGGAAAATACTCTACGTGGGAATCGAGAAAATAGAGTTTAACCTTCATATTGCATCACAGTTTTTTATAATTTTCAACCACTTTGGCTACAATTTCTTTGTAGTCTGGAGACTTGTTGTTTCCGAGAAAACCATCTATGACCTCTACGAAAGAACTCCATGCATCAGATTCATCCTGGATCATCATATTCTGGAACAATCTGTCGAATTTTAAGGTTCGAATTTGAGGACCTACGAAAATTCCTTCCTTCAGTTTCGCTTCAAAAAGTGCAGAAAATTTTTCGCACAGGTATTTAAAACAGTCACCTTCTTTATTTAAAGCCTTGACAAATTGCTTCATCAGTCCTAAGGGGAGGCAAAAGTACTAACTTTGGGTCAACTAATGCATCACGCTGCACATTTTTGTGTCCAGGCACGAGTTAGTCTCTGGCTGGCCATTCTTTCTTCACGTAATGTAG
>OX155960.1:16359620-16432120 GCA_944548615.1 Micropterix aruncella
GGTTTGATCCCACGGAGTACCGCTGTGCTATCATCGATTGTACCATTACAAGGCGGACAGATTAACCACAGGCTGCCAAGTGAAAACGAATCGTACGCTATTTGCCGAACACGACTATTTTGTTTGTTATATAGATCGCGGTGCGGTAATGGGTTTGCTTACGTGCCATTGTTGGAAATGAACCGTTAACCGAAGCAAATGTATCGTCGTGACTAAGTATGTAAGTCGTGAGTATTTGGAGGGTCACCGAGAATAATGATATATATCTACTTTTTTTTGTAATTCGATTTTGATTTTCCGGCTGGCCATCCGACGAAGAGTAGATAAAGTATTATGAACGCGATAAAAGAAAAACCGGATTAACACGGAAATATCAATTTTGAGCTCCCTGAGACGCTTAGGACCATTCCCAGGTTGAAGTAAGTCTGTGTGTCTGTCTGTGTGTGTGTGTGTGTGTGTTTGTGTGTGGGTATGTATTCCTCCATAATTGATCTGAATGTTGGTATGCAGAAATCATTTAATTATGGCAAGAGTTCAAAAGATTGTGATTGAAATCCGATATATCATCCTCGATGTATCATCGATATATCATCCTCGAAATAGCAGACTTAGTGAAGCATTATTGAGCAAGCTGGTCTTATTTCCTAGTCTTACATGCTGGTCTTATAATACAAGTTGCACTAAAAATTATATTTAAATTTCGCTATTCAAATTTATTGCATAATCAAATAATATATGGCGTAATCGAATACTTCAATTTGCGGTGGCGCGCCTTTGCAATTGGATTTTTTAAAATAAGCGGCGACGCACGTTCGAAATTCAATTTTTTTTTTGCGTCGCGTCGCACATTCAAAATTTGATTTTTAATTTCCGGCGACCATCCGACCAGGAGGAAAAGTATTGTGAACGCGCTAAAAATTCCGACGATTAAGACATTACCGGACTGATGTTTGTCTGTGTGTCTGTCTATCTTTATCTATGTATTGCCCCACGAGAGCGATATATGAAATTAATATTTAAATGAAATTAGTCCTTCGACTTTAAATAATTGGAAACTCCTAATCTAAGAATAATATAATATTACAAATATTTGAGTTTCTAAAACAAATACATTGTATTGAAATTATACCTCAGAAATAAAGCGAAAACGTAGAAAATGGACAGAAAAATTATTAGTTCAGTTACCGGACTACAGATAGGAGTAAACTCGATTAAGATCGTCTATTTTTTAATATAATTGATTTAGTCGTGTAAAACCCCCCATTTTCGTTAGGTGTCAACGAGCACGATTGCCCTATTTTAGGGGCAAGAGCCTCATTTGGCACAAGAGCCTCAGTCACCTCAGCGAGTTTCTTATCACCAATCTTCTATACACACAGTAGTGGAAGATCCGTGGTAGTTTCGTCGACAAAAGAGTATCGTGCTCTATCTTATGATATCTTATGTAAAACACCAAAAAAACATACAATAAAGAAATATGGCCATAAAAAAAAATCACACCACAGATAAGAAAATAGTATCGTTCTTAAGGCTTTCTTAAGGCTTACCGTGAGTAATTTGACACAACAAGGTATTCGCAGTTGATATCAAACCGACATAATTATAGAAATCAACGAGTAACGATTCACTTTAAAATATCTGTGCAAAAATATTTCTTATCGCAAAATGCTGGTGTATAAGACAACGCTGCAGTTAAACGTATTTGCCAAACGTTATGGTTTTTTAGGGGGGGATTATAAGAAGAACTACATATATAAAAACAGCTATGTTTTATTTTTCAAATATAGTATATTATTGGTAATTACTACCACTGTTAAAACATAATTTCTTTATAACTATGCAAAAACCTGTTCCAAGGGAGTTTAAGAAGTATGTACATAAAGAAATAATAGACAAAATTTTAACAACAAAAAAACGAGTACACAAATTTTTGTAGCAGCCATGTCATGGTGAAACTTAGAACGGGCTATCATAATTGAATGCGTATACAAAATTTCGTGGCTGTTCTGTTGACCGCTGAGGTGTCCCTTCATCAGGAGCCAACCTTGGGTGTAGAATCAGGTCATCCTTGCCATAAAAAATGCATTGTCATCGAAACAGAATAAACATGTAAATTTTCACGGTCATATATTAGAGGATTTCCCTTAATTCCGAAAGGATCCCATCATCAGAACAGGAGTTTGATAAAAATGGGACTAATCTGGAAGTATATCCTTTAAAAAAGACGAATTTTTCAAATCGGTTTATAAATGACGGACTTCTGAGCGAACAAATATTTTTTAAAAAAACAACCGAATTGATAACCTCCTCCTTTTTTTTAAGTCGGTTAAAAATTAATAAAATGAATGAACGCTGATTGTGGGATAAATATAAATTCTTCAACGAACTTCTCCTGCTTGAACTTTTTTTGAAGTGAATTATTATTACAAAACCCATATAAACGAATTTCATCGAATTTAGAAGCCATGCAGGGTTTCTAACTTTTTTGTAAAATATGTAAATAATAAACAACCCGATTGCGTGCGCTCGATCGCCTAGCGGATTACATGAAAACTCTACGGGGTAATGAAATACGCGCAGTCATCAATCAGAAGCCGTTAAATCATTAGCACTTCGAGGCTTATTCAATTACATATTTTTCATTCCACCGTCAACACTGGCGCATGGGCATCTTAACCACTTTGTAGTCCTGTCTAAATGTTGCCTAAACCGGTAAACCAAATTAACAATAGTTGGCAGTGTTACCAGGTGTATGAAAATAATCGCGTTTTAATAGTTAAATTGACAGAATAGAAGTTAAATACTGGCTCATCACGTATACTAATTATAAGGTAGACGACGTCCAAAAAAATATTACAATATATTTAATATAGGAACATACTAATTAAGTTACATAATATTGTATCTCTAACCTCTCTTATTCTTTTGTTTGAAGGTACGAGGTAAACCTAGTAGAAATATGTTGATATTTTTTGTTTATTCATTATATACATATATATATATATATATATATATATATATATATATATATATATATATATATATATATATATATATATATATATATATATATATATATATATATATATATATATATATATATATATATATATATATATATATATATATATATATATATATATATATATATATATATATGATTGTAAATGTGTAAATTATTATTTTTTCAAATTGAAATTATGTTTATTACTAAATAAATGAAATGATAAAATAATGAAAGGGCACTTATCTGGTCTGTGGTGACCAGGAGTGACTCCACGCCTTTTTCTTCTCTTCTTTCAGTATTTGCTAGGTGTTTCCTGCTGTGGTATTGGAACCTGAATGTCTCCTACAGCGGCAACACAACAAAGCGAGACGAGAATGAATGCTGGAAAATAATAGGCGATTAGTGTTTCTTAAATATTAATGATTGTTATAAAATGTATATCAATATTTCGGCTCAGCCGTCGTCAAGATATGTCATATCTTGATATGACATATCTTGACGACGGCTGAGCCGAAATATTGATATACATTTTATAACAATCATTAATATTTAAGAAACACTAATCGCCTATTATTTTCCAGCATTCATTCTCGTCTCGCTTTGTTGTGTTGCCGCTGTAGGAGACATTCAGGTTCCAATACCACAGCAGGAAACACCTAGCAAATACTGAAAGAAGAGAAGAAAAAGGCGTGGAGTCACTCCTGGTCACCACAGACCAGATAAGTGCCCTTTCATTATTTTATCATTTCATTTATTTAGTAATAAACATAATTTCAATTTGAAAAAAAAAATATATATATATTTTAAGTTTCGCTATTCGCGATTGATAAAAAAATATAATTTTAAAAGTTTATTCAATATAAGAATGATTACAATGTTTACAAGTGAAGCAAAAGCGCAAATGAGCAGACGAGAGCGGTCTCGACTGCCTCACAGAAGCTACTCGATGAAATGTCTGGCGTGTCTACAAGATGGCCGCTTTTTATACTACGTACATAATGAGCTCCTTGTTGACGCAAGATTTGGGGAACGAGATTCCCCCTTTTAGTTTATCTTATTTTTATGACCTCTTTAACGGTTCGACTCTGGCAGCATCCACGATTACTCAATGCATACGATGTCTGCAGGAATTGCTTTATCTGTTACGAAAGTGGAACGTCTGCTAATGCTCATTTTAAACAAAGATAAAGTCTACGGTTTCCTTTGAGAATAATATTAATTAATATTTGGTAAACTCTATATAGAGTGCTGATGCGAAACAAAGTTAGTATCTGCTGTTTTGCTTATTAATAATATTAATTAATATCTACTTATTTTCTAGGCGAATCTTGATTAAGTTAATTCTATTTTAGTGTCGACTGTGCGCAAAGAGTATTTTAACAATAATATCTTAATTTCCTAGTTAGTGCATCAGTCGCAATATTATAGATTCGCATCTTAAGTATTTCATCTTAAATATTAATTGTTGAGCGGGCCGCTGAGAAGTACTTGCTATGCTGTGATATGTCGCGTCTCAGGTGGGTCCTTGTGGTCATCCATCAGGTGAGATATTGGAGAATAGGGGTTGTCCTATAGGGGTTGGTGTAGCGCGTACGTAACATCTCCCTCCATAAGTCTGGAAAACGTCAGTTTGAAAGCGAAGAGTTTCGTGTTTACAGGATAACTCTTCTCGGCTTGGCGTGAATATCTCCAGTCGTTGTGCATTGTTGAGGGACTGTCATATGTGTAAGAGACAATCTTTCTTCTTCTTCTCTGCTTTCCGTCATTCGATAGGTTGTTGTTTGACGGGGATTCTTGGCGAAGGAACATTGATTAAAAATTTGAGGACAGAATGATTTCTTGTCGTCGTTATTTTTTCCTTGTACCAGCTTCCAAGTTCTCCTGTAGCATTTGCAACAATAGCATAAAAATATCATTACTATAGATATGATTGCTATTATAGTAGAATAGGCGTATTTCTTATAGGGGAATACGTCGTGATTTATGTTGTATAATTCTTCTTTAAAATTATTAATATTCGATTCTAAATCGTGAAATTCGTCCAGTTTAATATTTCTGATCGGTATGGGTTTTAACTTGATTGTGTTGATTTTCATATCAATGTCTTCGCAGCAATTGAAAGGGATGATGGGGATTATGTCATCTTCTTTCGTTGACGAGTTTCTATTTGTAGCTGTCACTTGAATTGTGCCAATAAAAGCTCTGCAGTTATGCTCTAATCGTAGAATGGAATTTTCGTAGATCATCTTGGTATCTAGTTGATCTCCGCATGAAGTTTTAATGGGTATTGGCTTTGTGATAATTATCAGCCATTTATTCTTCTTGAGTTTCTGTACGTTGTATTCGTTCAGCGATAATATAGTAGGGTTGCAATTTTCAGTTTGCAATTTGGAGATAATATTGATTTCGCATGGTGATTTCTCATTAGGGTTCGGTAAAATGTCGAAACAAATTAAATTATCTTCCGTACTTTTGCAGGAAGTGATGTCATTTAATCTTATATATTCCCTGTTGTCTTGTGATAGGCCCACATATTTTGACTTAGGTATGATTGTATGGAATATATTTGAGGACGGGTGTCTAATTGGTGTGGAGAATAGATGATAGGTATTATATACTTCGTTATTCGTTAGCGGTATGCTAAGTATGTAAACTATGCGGTTCGAAGTAGAAAAACCTTTCAATGTTATCAAATTTGCAAATTGATTTATATTATGTATATTTGGTATAAGCGGTAATGCTTCGTTTGCTGATAGAACCTTTGAAATATTCATAAGTTGCTCTAGTAAATGTATAGGGGAAATTATACTAGAGTGTAGCACTTTTAATTTTGCGAAAGTCAAGCTAGTTTCTATGTCAATTAATTCGTTATTTAGAAGCATGAATGTTTCTAACAAATTTTCACAACTGCTTAGAATAGCCAATTGTCTCGATAAGTAACGATCTCTTTCCTCATTATTATTTATGAAGGTTTGTATGGTTTTTAAATTATTTTCTAGATATTGATCGTCTAACGCGAGTTTTTGAATTGTATTATTAAAGTTCTTAATTACTTTTGTAGTAATTGAGATTTGATTTTTCATCAGCGTTTGCGTCGTTAAATCATCTCTTTCGAGCTTGTTAATAGCATCGTTAAAATACTTTCCATCTGTGGCATCTAAATTTCCGGTGATCCATTTTAATAAAGAGCCTGCTGCGTCGATCAGAAATCGTTTCTTTCTTGTTGTCAATAATCCTAGATTATCAATTTTTTCGTTGAGCGTTTTTGATATCGATTTGAGCATTGTATAATGCGGTTTCAATGGTATCATAAAATGTTGTAAATTATTATTGAATTTTAAATCTAATTTGAAAACATGCTGTTCCAATAGTTGTAATGTCCTTTCGGCATTCTCGAAGACAGATTTAATTAATTTTAGGTCTTTATACACTATTAAATTCCAATGGCTGTTTGATATTATTACGTCCTTTTCTTTTTCGTAGTATAGTCCTACGGTATTATGCAATGGGGTCAACGTCTGAGCAGCAACTGCCGTCGTCAGGATCAACACCCTGTAAAGAGACAGGAAAATCCGTTTCACTATCTGAACTTTCAGAATTATCTTCAGAATCTGAATTCGATTCGGGTACATATAATTTTATTCTATCGAAATGAATAGTTGTTGGTTTAAAGTTTTGTTTTATTATAGCCGTAGTATCATTCATTAATCCTAATATACGGAATGGACCTAAAAATCGTGATTGGTGTTTCTTTGAACTGTCAGGATTTTTAATCATTATTAAGTCTCCCACTTTATAGGTAGTATTGTTTATTTTATATTTTCCATCGTGGTAGTCCTTAGCTTTTTCTTTATTTTTTGTAATGTTTTCGCGTATGATTTTAAATAGGTTACTTTGCCAATTTACTAATTCTTTATGATAATTATTTTGTTTATTACTAATTAAATTATCCTCATTTATCATTACATAATTATGGAGGTTTACGTCTCCGTAAATTATTTCAAATGGAGTATAATGTGTGCTTGTTGATCTGCAATTATTATAACTTCTCATTATAGTAGCTATTATTTCTTTTTCTTTAAGAGTTGGATACTCTTCTGAATAACATCGTAGGCTATCTGCTATCGTAGCGTGTAGTCGTTCGATTGCGTTACTTTGCGCGTGATGAGCCGATATGAATCTTAATTCTATATCGTAGCGTTTGCAAAAATCTTTAAAATCTTTGCCTGAAAAGCAAGTTCCATTATCCGTCGCTATGATCGAGGGAGTTGGGTGGTGAGATATATAGATTTTAATTTTTTCTATAATTTCCTTTGTCGTTTCGTGTTTAATTTTATAACACTGCGAATATTTAGAGAAAGAATCTAAAATAGTGAGGTATTTAATTTTGTTGTATTCGAATATATCAATATATAGTTTGTCAAAGGGTTTTACAGGTGTATCTGTAATAGTTAAGGGTCTTTTCAGACTCTGTCTACATATCTTTGCCTTTGCACAAACTTCGCAACTACGTACAAATTTAGTTACGTCACGTGTTATGTTTTTCCAATAGTATCTGGATTTAATTTTTCTTAAAGTTTCATTTATTCCTTTATGAAAACTATCATCTGCTGTATGAAAACTTTTTATTAATTCCGGTATATCTCTTATCTTTGGTACTTGTATAGATCCTTTACAAATTATAAATTTTCTCTCTTTTTCGTTTTTAAATACTATACTTATTATGCGATCTAAGTATATTTTATCTATAAAGTTTATATAAATGTTTCCTTTAGGGAGTTCATTTTTATTTTTAATTAGATCGTGATATAACTGTTCTCGATTCTTTAAATTGCAATTTAGCATAAAATATTTTCGATTAGGTTTACTAACGCTTTCTAATACCGTTATTTCTGATTGTTTCAACACAGGAAAAGACGGGACGTCTTTTTCAATTAATCGAGTGCTAGCGTCATAAGCGCCGCTAGTGGATTGAATGTTTGTTTCTGAAGCTATGTACAGAATATTATCATGCTTTCTATGTAATACATAGGTTTCCGAGTATTCCACTAATTCGGGATTTACGGGTGTGTTTATTATTTCATTTGTGAGCTTTGTGATCACATTTATAGGAATTCTTGATAATGCATCTGCGTTTGAATTCGATTTCCCTGATTTATATTTGATTTCATAGTCATATTCGGCTAGCTTTAGCCGCCATCTTGCTAATCTACTTCCTGGATCTTTTATATTAAATAGCCATTCTAAGGGTTTATGGTCTGTGTAGAGAATGAATTTTCTACCATAGATATACGGTCTAAAATATTTGCATGCCCATACAATTGCGAGAAGTTCACGTTCTATGGTACTGTAACGTGATTCTGCTGAATTTAAAGTTCGCGAAGCATAGAATACAGGTAAATCTTCTCCTATATTACCTTGGCTTAAGACAGCTCCTACGGAATGTTGACTAGCATCCGTGGATATAATAAAATCTTTTTCGAAGTCTGGGTATTGCAAAATAGGTGCTGTAGTTAGCAAAACTTTGCATCTTTCAAATGCTTTTATGCATTTTTCATTGAAATTAAATTCAACATTTTTCTTTAGCAAATTAGTTAGCGGTTTTATTAATTTTGCGTAATCGGGCAAAAATCTCCTATAATAACCTGACAATCCTAAAAACTGTTTAATCTCCTTTGGAGATCTTGGCTGCGGAAATTTCACAACTGCTTCTACTTTATCCGGGTTTGGTTTTATACCTTCCGGTGTAACCAAATGACCTAAATATGCAACTTCTCTTCTAAGGAATTCGCATTTGTCCGGCTGTATTTTTAGATTAGATTCCGCTAGTCGATTGAATACGTTTTCTAGCCTATCTATATGCTCTTCTAAGGTAGTAGAGTATACAATGATGTCGTCCATGTAACATAAACATTGTTCTCCTTGTAATCCGGTTAATACATTGTCCATTACACGACTGAATGTAGAAGGAGAATTGGAAAGTCCGAAGGGTAAACGTCGAAATTCCCAATGTCCGTTTTCCACCGTAAACGCAGTTTTAGGTATATGGTCCTCTTTTACTTGAATTTGATGAAAACCTGAGCATAAATCTATAGTAGAGAAGTATTTACATTTACCTAGCTGGTCTAACAAATCCGTAATATTAGGTAAGGGATATCGATCTTTAATTGTTTTTTCGTTTAGTTTACGATAATCTATCACTATTCTCCACTTTTGCGTACCTGACGCGTCTATTTTCTTCGGCACTATCCATACTGGGGATGACCATGGAGAAAATGACTTTTGAATAATTCCTTGATCTAGCATCTTGTCGATCTGGGTTTTTATTTCTTGCTTATGTATATATGGGTATCGATAACTTTTAGTGAATATAGGATTCGAGTCTGTTGTGTTAATTTCGTGCTTGATTTGATTGGTGAAAGTTAGTTTATCGCCTTCCAAGTAAAATATTTCGGGATAAGTTAGGCATAATTTAGTAATTTTTTCTCTCTCTTCTGCGTTTAAGTGTTCTAATCGCAATATTTTCCGTATTTCTTTTAGGCGATTCTCATCTATTATTATTGGATTATTTTCATAATTATTTATACTATTTATAGATCGAGTATCGTTTATTTTAGACAATTCTATAGTAGGTAATTCTACTAAAGTACAGTGTTCGTCTAAGTTGACTATTGTTGTTATAAAGTGATTATTTTTCACCTCAACAATTGCTTCTGGAATTTTTATGTCTCTTTGCGATGGCATAAAATTTTCTTTATTGACTGTACAACTTTCAATTTGTTTTGTTTTTATTTCGTCTGAGTAGGTTGAAATATGATGCAGTATTTCGTTATATCTGCTTTTTTCTATTTCACCTTCTCTAGATGGCACTCCTTGAAGACTAAGGGAGCAACTATTATTTTTTATTTTATTGATTAATTCTCTTCGAGAATAATTAGTATTTTTCGCGGGAAATTCACCGTTATTTATAACTGACGAATTCAAATTTGATTCTCGTGAATTTTCCTGCAAAAGAATTCCTTTAGGACTGCCAAGATCGACAGGGAATGAACCTTTTTTCTTATTTATTGTTTCATCTTCTGAAACATTTGTTTCCGACGAGTTTTGCTTTTTGCAGACCACAGCTGATGCCTGTGAACGTCTGTTGATAGCGTTTCTCGGCGAAACTATTTCTTTTGGGTTACGAGTGACGTCTACAGAAACATCTGTTGTCATCTGCGACCCCGTGCCCTTGTTAATTACCCCGCCTTCAGCTGGCTGGTGGCAATAACCTTTCAGTGTTATCTGCGGACACAAGTACGTTCCGTCAGAAACAGCTGTTTTTATTTTTAATGCTTGAATGCATCTTGGTCTAACTTTTATGGTCTCCACCTGTTTAATAAGGGGAGTGCTTTTATTTTTGTTTGGTGTTTCGCTTCCAGTCAGTAATTTTACTGTGCTGAAATTGGTATGGAGGATTTTGTTAGGGATATCTATTAGGCAATTATATGTTTCTAGAAAATCTGTTCCAAGAATAGCATCATATTCAATGTTTAAATCACACACGTAAAATTTGATATTATCACCTGTTTTTCCTACGTCTGAATAGAAGCTTTCTGATATAAGAATTTCTTTTCCACTAATTCCGCTTATGATAGTATTTTCGGGATTTAATGTTTTTCCTTTTGGAATCATGTGCGGTTTGCAGACTGAAATAGCTGCGCCACTGTCAATTAATAATCTATTCTTTTGTGTATCCCTAATATGATATAAGTTTTTTCCTTCCATTATTGAGATGACATATCGTTCTCTTCGATATGTATTTCCTTCTGGTCGTTTTGGCATAGGTGAGGTTCGACCGTTTCCTCTCCGCCGTTGAAGTTTAAATTATGACTTCTTTTGATGACAGAAGGGCGGTTTTGCTGAATGACTGTTTTTGCCTGTGCGTACCGTTCGCCCGCTTCTTGTCTCAAGTGAGGTGGTGTCAAATTACTACCGTTTTTAAATGCGCTCGTTGATGGCGACTGCAGATTCCCGTTATTTTTTCGGTAACACTCTGACATCAGGTGTCCCGTTTTCTTGCAAAAGGTGCAATGTTTTGTATTTGTTTTGTTTTCGCTTTTAAAATTTTTAGGTATGATTTGTGATGGTCTTTGAAAATTGTCTTTTACATTCATGTTCCTAAAGCTCTTCAAAAATTGAAGGTTCTCTTCTTCCGCTAAAATAGAAGTGGCATCTTCTATTGTTTGTGGTCTTTGTGACCTGAGTATTTGTCCGATCGGGTCGTTTAAACCGGAAAGAATGGTTTTAAGACCGATTCTTTCATGTTTATTGTTCATGGCTATTTTTGTATTTTTATCCAGAGTATCGTCTAGTGCTGTGCAGTTTCTTAATTTTGTTAAAAGAAGTTGGACTCTTTGAACGTATGAACGGGGATTTTCGGAGTGCTTCTGGAAACTGGTTGTTAGTTCCCTTAAAAGAGATTCGGCGTCTCTAGTGTCTCCAAAGTGAGACAAGAGCAAATTCCGAATATCCGTCCAGTTTGCAAGTGCTCTAGAGGATATAAATTGTTTTGCTTCTCCGATTAGCTTGCTTTTTATCAGAAAAGGAATGTGTGCCTCGTTCTCATCGTCTATATAATTTATAGCGTGATCACATGCGGATATAAAATCATGAAGTGTAGTCTGACTACCATCAAAATCGGGTATAAAATTTGCAATATCTCGTGCTGAAAATGCCATATTGAAGGCAATAAAAAAAAATACCTTTAACGAATAACAAAATACGGATTTAAATAGGGATCTGGTGAGACTGAGTATTCTGTGGAAAGGAAAGTCAAAATAATGCTTATGCTTATCACTTACTTGACAACGACTGGTATGGTCATTGACATCTTTTTCTTTTTGTAGTCGTTTCTGCAACTCAGGTAGCTCGATACCAGTGACTCTCGTTCTCAGGAAAGGTGCCGCTGAAGATCTTTATCACTTTGCAGAAAATCGTACCGACTGCGCCAATTTTAAGTTTCGCTATTCGCGATTGATAAAAAAATATAATTTTAAAAGTTTATTCAATATAAGAATGATTACAATGTTTACAAGTGAAGCAAAAGCGCAAATGAGCAGACGAGAGCGGTCTCGACTGCCTCACAGAAGCTACTCGATGAAATGTCTGGCGTGTCTACAAGATGGCCGCTTTTTATACTACGTACATAATGAGCTCCTTGTTGACGCAAGATTTGGGGAACGAGATTCCCCCTTTTAGTTTATCTTATTTTTATGACCTCTTTAACGGTTCGACTCTGGCAGCATCCACGATTACTCAATGCATACGATGTCTGCAGGAATTGCTTTATCTGTTACGAAAGTGGAACGTCTGCTAATGCTCATTTTAAACAAAGATAAAGTCTACGGTTTCCTTTGAGAATAATATTAATTAATATTTGGTAAACTCTATATAGAGTGCTGATGCGAAACAAAGTTAGTATCTGCTGTTTTGCTTATTAATAATATTAATTAATATCTACTTATTTTCTAGGCGAATCTTGATTAAGTTAATTCTATTTTAGTGTCGACTGTGCGCAAAGAGTATTTTAACAATAATATCTTAATTTCCTAGTTAGTGCATCAGTCGCAATATTATAGATTCGCATCTTAAGTATTTCATCTTAAATATTAATTGTTGAGCGGGCCGCTGAGAAGTACTTGCTATGCTGTGATATGTCGCGTCTCAGGTGGGTCCTTGTGGTCATCCATCAGGTGAGATATTGGAGAATAGGGGTTGTCCTATAGGGGTTGGTGTAGCGCGTACGTAACATATATATATATATATATATATATATATATATATATATATATATATATATATATATATATATATATATATATATATATATATATATATATATATATATATATATATATATATTTATATATATATATATATATATATATATATATATATATATATATATATATATATATATATATATATATATATATATATATATATATATATATATATATATATATATATATATATATATATATATATATATATATATATATATATATATATATATATATATATATATATATATATATATATATATATATATATATATATATATATATATATATGATGTTTTTATTTAAACTAAAATTAGTAAAAGCTACTTAAAAAGTAGCGAAGGAAATCCCAGCTTGTATTGGGAAATGCTTATGTTTGAATGAGATATACTTACGGATGTGCACGACTTTCGACGGTGCAATGTAAGTTTAAAGGTCCTTTTGCACTCGACTAACGATCACTATTCATCCATATATCTCATAAATAGGGCTTATCCTTATGCAACACAAAATGCCTTAAATTGAGACGAATTAAGCGAAAAAATAAAAAATTAAACTATTGATCACTTCGGCAAAGCCGTTTTCTAAATGAAAGTGACATTACGAAATAATTCAAATTTCGAATGCTACCAACATTTAAAATATGATACAATTGGTTGAGTTTGTTATCAACGAGCCATTAAATCGAAATAAAAATAAAAAAACCTCCATAACGGATTTCTTTACAAACCTTATCAAATATAACTATATATATATATATATATATATATATATATATATATATATATATATATATATATATATATATATATATATATATATATATATATATATATATATATATATATATATATATATATATATATATATATATATATATATATATATATATATATATATATATATATATATATATATATATATATATATATATATGTTGGGTTTAACTTTATATATATAGAGTGGACTGTGAGGAAGGTTGGTTATTTTAAAGGGATTATAGGCATCATTGTAGAGAGGAGAAGGAATCGAATTTACGCACCTTTCTATTTTTCGCATAAATTCCTTGCTGCAATTTCACTCCAAAATATCTCCAAATCTTCGGCTGGCCAGCTCACGGACGCGATAATTACTATCACAGCACGATAACGAGAACACTCACAGGAGCACGTCTGGTTCGGCCGGCGTGTAATTTCTCACTGATTGGGAATTGGGAGGTAGGTAGGATATAAATATATTTTATACGGTATAATTGAAAATGGCCTAACCATTACCCCCGGGCTTAAAGGGTTGCCTTTAAGAAATGTATTATTATATAGCTAAAGCTAACTTACGTTCTATGCAGCAAGGAGTTTACGCGAAAAATAGAAAGGTGCGTAAATTTGATTCCTTCTCTTCTAATATATATATATATATATATAAATATATATATATATATATATATATATATATATATATATATATATATATATATATATATATATATATATATATATATATATATATATATATATATATATATATATATATATATATATATATATATATATATATATATATATATATATATATATATATATATATATATATATATATATATATATATATATATATATATATATATATATATATATATATATATATATATATATATATATATATATATATATATATATATATATATATATATATATATATATATATATATATATATATATATATATATATATATATATATATATTATCATTTTAGGTATGGTATTATTGATCATTAATCTTTTATTTTGACTGAATTTGTTTTTTTTTGTATTTTTTTACTGATGATTCGTTGCATTAGTTTGAGGTTATTGATTTCTTTTAC
Organism: Micropterix aruncella; assembly: GCA_944548615.1. Lineage (NCBI taxonomy): Eukaryota > Metazoa > Arthropoda > Insecta > Lepidoptera > Micropterigidae > Micropterix > Micropterix aruncella. The sequence goes on from OX155960.1 coordinate 16,374,313, forward strand.
TTTTAACAGAATGCTTTTTCTCGATTAACCGTTACATTTATATTTTTATTATTGTATTTTAAACAATTATGATATTATAATATAAAAATCAGTTTTTGCAATTTTAGATGAATAAAAGGTTATTCACTACTGTTTAATGCCTTTTTTGTGCTAAGAAGGATATTACATAATAAACATTAAATTAGTTTTAAAATTTTAAATGCACTAAAATTGCGGACTATCACTATATCGATATCTTACAGTCGACCATTTAAGAACGAAACTTTTACTTATCATCGTACAGTAGACACAATAAAGTTAAATTTATAAAAACCTAATACAAATACAACACTTTCAATATTTCATTTTTTTTACAATTATTGACCACGAATAAACAAAAGAGTTGATAAGGTATGGTATTTGGTTAGTGGTTGTATAAAAGCAACAACTTTTAAAAGTGAGCAACGAACGTGCATGTCTAATGGACTGTGGGAGTTGATTCCATAAACAAGCAGAATGGACCGTAAAAGAGTACGTGCAAACTAACTAGTAATTGAATGACGAGTGTGTTATCCCGACTTGATCAAAGCGAAAGACCGTGGCCTTCCACAGGATGCCATTTCTCCTTAAGATAGAATAGCGAAGTGGGGTTATTGAGGATCATTTAGAGTAGCAGCAACGCATGCTTTCTTCGATCGTTAATTGAACGCCAGTAAAGTTGCTCAAAAATAGTTGCATTAACAAAGGGGAAACAATTATTTGTTTATTTATTTATTTATTTATTTTATTTATTTCATTTCTATTTTAAATATCCAAGGTTACATAGGAAAAAAACAATTACTTTCTAATTAAATAAAGCGACTAGTTGATTCATCCCAATCCCATGTAAACCGAGGCACGTCTCACATCTAACTAGGCTTACGCCCTTGCCTAGATGTGCGATTTAAGACATATTTGAGGTTGCGAGCTGACGTTAAAATTTCCTTCTTTGAAGAGATTAGAGATAAGATATTAAGTAGTTTCAAAATATACCTATATATATATATATATATATATATATATATATATATATATATATATATATATATATATATATATATATATATATATATATATATATATATATATATATATATATATATATATATATATATATATATATATATATATATATATATATATATATATATATATATATATATATATATACACAATATATTTTTAACAAAATAAAAATAACTAATAATAATAATAACATAATAATAATAATAAAATAACAATAATAACAATAGATAGAATCATTCATAACTCAAATATTTTCAACAAATTAAATGACAATCGAAAGTTTCCTCTTCGTTCCAGAGCGCTCCAATTCCAATAGCCATTTTTTACAAGTTTAGCCTATCATTGGTTTTTACCGAGCCGCCGATGTAAACCATGGAAAATGCGACAGCTTACTTGGTGTACTTGATTCTGCTAAGAAGAATTACCAGGATTTTGACAGTTGTGGTATATTATGCAATATTTCTATTGAATATATTCTACACGAATTGGCGGCAATAATAAAGTAACTATTTTCAACATTATTTATTGATCATTCGTCGTTTGGATGTACATATGTAGTTTATTTTTTCCATGGATGCATTTACGTAATATAAACAATTAAAAAACAAAGCCCCTTATGTAGATGTCTATCTGTTTGTTCACAATAAATTTAATAGCCGATGGACTGATTTCGATGCTCATTTTTAATATTAATTAGAGCATCTTTAAAAGGAGGTTTACTTGTGTAATTCCAATAATATACCTAAAAAGAGGGCGAAAGTGGATGAAAAACAGCTGTGCGTGCGGTTTTTAGATATTCTATACATATCTCCGTTTCTCTAAATGCCCATACAATTGAAAGTGCCCTCAGAATTCAAGGAATCAAATCCATTAGATCTTTTCTAGAATTGTACACTGTTTAATATGCAAGAGATCTGCGCTACCAGAATTTCCAATGAATTGAATTAACTTTATTTTAATGCTGTCGAGCTGCCGCTATACTCTACGTTTTCTTTTCCATCGTAAATAATGAGGGATCTAATATTAGATGTTTTAACAGATGTTGTACTTGACAAAGTAAGCAGATTAAGGGATTTGGCTGTATTATTGGTAATTGTTTTTTTTATTCTGTTGTCTTTTTTTATAAAAATATAGTCTTCCTTATTGTATTCAATTGGTTTTTAAATTATTTTTGCATTTGGAACACATTTCAGAAGAAAGACGTGAATGTAACCATGCAATATGAGCATATTGAGCATGAAATATGAGCACAAGCCATATGAGCATACCCTGACGAAAATAAATAATATATAATAGAAACAAATATATAACAGAAAACCATTGAATATGGTCTTTTAAAAGTTGATACATAAATATATGGGACTATGCAGGATGACTTTTTAATTAGCGACATCCTTGAAGTGGGTGAATCAGTACACGCAAAAACGCAACTTTTTATAAATGATTTTGGAAAAATAAAATATTGAATATAGACATTAAAAAAAAATAACTGGTAATTAAAAGTCTGACAATCATTAGGCGCGCTGGGTCATCTAGCCATCGATAAAATATCGCGAATAAACAATATTCGCGACGTTTTACCTACCGCTAGATAAAGCAATGCGCTCACATTTTGTACTATTTTTAAAACAATAAAAAAAAACATTTTATTCGTGTTTTTTCAAAAAAAAAATATCAAAAGTTTCTTATTTGGTCATACTGATTCAACCAATTGTATATGCAGTTTCTGAACAGGATTTTATTTATGTTAGTTTTACTGTAATTCTATTGTATAATTTAATAATATAATCGGTAGTTTCTTAGAACAGACCGACGACAGCTGATATTCCTAATGCAAAGGCAAGTCATTTGCCACGGTTACTCTTTACCACTTTATTTTTCCGCTATTCCATTGTTGTTTAACAGTTGATAGAGTTATCGACCGGACTGGCGGCGGTGAGAGGATGTCGCTCAAATGATCAGCTGGAAAAAAAGGGAAGTTTCGTGCGTCGAACTCTCCCGGAGCTGAGCCACGAGTCGAGACCATCAATGGACAGACGACATCGATAGGAAAAGTCATAGATGGGCCAGATTGGATCCTTCAGAAACACCCTTGGAGATGTTTGGAGGTGTGCTCTTGTTTTCTCCGAGTGTGAGTTTGCGTACACGTCAATAGTGTTAAAATTTCTGCAACATACCTATTGTGAACAACATATATGATCCACTCAATAATAAGCCTTCGACAGGTTACAAGGCCAAGGTTCTGTGGTTAACGTTTTTTTTAGTAATGCAAATGTACTAATTTAGTAAACAATTCAGAACTTACGATATATGAAGAAAAATATTTTTGATTTTAAATCATAACAGAAAATGAATATATCTCAAAGTCTAGTGCCATCGTTACCTGACTAGGCCAGGGTCTGTTCTAAGGTAGTTTAATGCATTTAATTTTGAAGTTATAATAATGTTAAAATTACGAGTAGAAAAATAAAATGTCAGCGATTAAAATCAATCAGAATAACCAATCGAATTAAAATAAACTAGTAAATTTAGAGAAATATCAAAAACTAAATGAAATAATCCTGCATTTTACTTATAGATAAAATAAAGATACATAAAAATTAAACCAATAATCTCTTAATATAGTGTAAAATAAAAAATAAAATTATTAAAAGAGAATACGCAATTCAAAAATCGGGACATTTGTCCAGATGTAACGTCAAATATTAAAAAAATCCCTAACGTCCCTTTTTACAAGCCAATTTGTATGCAGCCCATTAGATTATCTTAACAGCAGATATACTGCATGGGCGCCCTCTGATATCTGAAGATCTATCTTTTCTTTTCTCTCTATCCCTGTTTCTCAGAGTTGACTTCTTTTCATTCTTTTTCACCGTTCATGGAGCTAGTTACTAAAGTGTTTTACTGACGTTCAAGAACCGCGCCCGGCATAGCGTGCCTTTATAAACAGGCTCAGAAAACTTTTGACATCTTCCACAAAAATAGTATTTCCTTCCCACTCCCTTGCTTCTAAAAACTTTTGCGTATTTATAGGATAGTTTTTATTTTAGCGTGGCAGTTTCTCTAGCCAATAAGAATTTACATATATATGATTTATTATTTTTAATGTTGTTAATTATAATATTTAAGAATTATATTACAAAATATTTTTGTTTAAAAACATATATTCTACGTGAAAGCTGTGCTGAAATTGTGTACAAATAATTTTGATATTTGTCGTTTAATACTGAATTAAAGTAAATATATCAAATTTGAATTTAAATTCTAAGCGTCAACACATATTTTGAAATTTTCTCAACAATAAATAATAAATTTACTGAATATAGTGCAATTCGGCGTCAAAGTAACCAGATCAGGTTGCCACAAGTCTAGGAAATGGAAATATTTTCCTAAAAGTGTGGAGCTGACCAAGACGTGTGGCCGACGTGGCGGGTATCGGGCTAAATACCTCCAATCTCAACAGTACAACCTTACCACGGCCCACAGTCCCCAGCAGCCCCACTAGCCCGAGCCACGGCAGCGGTTACGGTAACGGCGGGGCAGGGGGTGCTCTGTCTAAATCTCTGGATACGATCAGGCTGCCAAACCAAACTGACACTGGCAAATAAGTGTAGGCAGACCACCGGACCGATGGTCCAATGACATCAAGTAGACAGCTGGACCTGTTTGGATGAGGGAAACGGACAACCGATCCGGATGGAGAGTGATTGGAGAGGCGTATGCCCAACGGTGGGCAAATGCGCGCTGATGAAGAAGAAAAAGAAGAAGAAAAGTAAATATATTATAGAAAAATAATAAAACTCACAACTGGCGCTACAGAAAAGGTCGAATTGTATTTATAATTATTATTTTCATTACGGTTTTTTTAGGAAATATTTGTCGTTTATATATTTATCCATATAGATGTATATTTCCAGTTTATACTCAACCAGGCCTTTCATTTGACACTAAATGCAGTATATTTATGTTAACTTATCGACATTTGGATAATTAGACAACTACTTGCTAAGTATTTAGACAGTTAAGGTACTGTATGATACTTGGGATGACATAGCAAATCTAAAAATACTATACATACCTAAATCGGTTGAAGAGTTTATATGTTATGGTGGAATAAAGAAACGAAAAACATGCATAGATGTACCCGGAATATATTACACTCCTTTTTTTGGCCAGTTGTTTAAAAAAATATATTTTTAATTTCGAATAAAAATGTTTTTTTTTCGGTAATTACTCCCAAGTCCAAAATGTTATAAAGAATTCTTCATAAAACAAAAATCTTAGGCGAAAAAAAATCCCTAGAAAAATATCACTTATTTGGTCAATTTGATGTACAGAATCATCTCTCGAAAAAAGCTCGACTGTCCCGAACTGACTGTACAGTTTAAGTTAGTATATATTAGGCAAATAATGTTTTCATTGACTGTTTATTTTTTTCTGACTATATCCTTCATAGATCCTTCATAGGTACATCCTTCATAGGTATAATGCTAGATACATCGGTATAATCCATATTACCAGTGGGTATGACTTCCGTCTCGTGCCGAACGTCACTTGCTTCGATTTTAACTCATTTGTCTTGATTCTCCAATCGTTCAGACAGAAATTCACTAAATAAGTGTTGGATTGACGAGATCGTCGTCTCCGGAAATTAGAAATGTTTGAAGGCTATGTAATTCTCCGTAACGGCCTGTCTTCAGTTTTCTTTATTAGCGTAGTGCTCTATTTCCTAACTGCGCTGGTTGTCGCAGTTTGTCGGAGGTTGTCGCCCCTCGTCTTATTTATGACAATGCTTTTCAATCTGACACCCGCGTCTGCATGGCAAGTGCAAATTGCTTAGAAGCCGACCAGCGCGCGCTCCTATGGACGCTGCAACTTTCACCCAGCGCAATTTAAAATAATAACAATTCAATAAATAATTCCGTAATGATACGTAATAAGTTGCCATTCGCTAACGGATATTTTGAGAAAGTGGCTGAAGCGCGCGTAATTTGCGATCGACAAAAAAAATCACACCGCTGTCGAACGCATTAAGTCTAAATAGCGAGCAGATTAACCAGTGTTTGGGGTTATGCGCGCTTATTTATTTATAGTTAAGTATCAATGTGTCGTCTACGTAAACTCGTAACGCGAAAACAATTTCATCACTTCTTTTTAATGAGACGATTAGAAGATTGATGAAACGATCGCCGTCACGACCTCTCACAAGCGTTCGATATAGTCAACCAATCTTTTCGTTTGCTAAAACTCTCACAGCATTTAAGGAAATACTTCCTTTCTTGACGTTCAACAGGGTTTTTTGCCTTGTTTTCAGTCAACGCTTTAATGTTAAAATCAACAAGAATCATATTATCTATTAAAAGAAAATCGCAATAGTATTAACTAGAGTACATCATTACGTTAGATAGATAGATAGATAGATTTTTTATTCGAAGTAGACTTACAGTACTTTACGAACGTCTTATGTTTCTAGACATGTATGCCTTGCTTGTAGGCTTTACCATTGATTACTACAGTATATAATCAATGGCTTTACGTAATAGTAATAATAATAATAATAACACTTTACAAATGGTTTTCATAGCTATGTTACACAATAACAACTTGACTAGACCAATGTATCGCTTTAAAAATCTTCAATTTTATAATAGCCTTTAGAGCACAAAGTATCTTTAACAATTTTTCTAAATTTAGTGTCTGGTAAAAGGGTTAGTTCCTCAGGCAAAGTGTTATAAAAGCGAACACCTTCTCCAATGAAAGATTTACTCACTTTTGCTAACCTAGAGCCCGTAATGGCTAGTTTATTTTTGAACCTGGTGTTCCTATTGTGAATGTCACCCAACCTACGAAACCTGTGCAAGTTTTTACGATCATTCATACATTACGAACATACATACATACATTAGCACTAGTTATATGCTTCATTCTAGACAGTAGCAAAATAGAGAGCACCTCAGCCGAGTATTTCTTCAAATAAACGCCGCCTAACTAGGCCTAGGCCTGTTCTAAGGAAAACGTGCCATATAAACAACAGCTGGTTTATACGTCAAAATACATAATTTTAAAAATTAGTTAGATTTTTAAAATAAACGTAAGAGGGTCATAACTTACGGCGACATGCAAAATGATCATCAAATTAATGATCATTTAAAGTTTTTTACAAATAATAATAATTATCACATTTCGCTGTTAAAGTAATATGATTAAGACTTTCTATCCAACTAAGTGACGTGTCATTTTGAATATCTATTAAATGGGGAGCCAGCGACAACAATGTGCAAAAGTTCTGTGAATGCTGTTCCTTTCAGATCAGACAGTATTTTGACCATAGAATGCCGGGGTACAGTCAGCGGGCCAGATTCCGGGACACCTGGTGCTGCTGTACTAGATAAGTAGTAGGTAATTTTAATTAGTGTTTGCAAAAGCTGAAAATTTATCAGTAGACAGTGGATGCAATAAAGAACGTGAAACAAATGGTCAGATAGTCAGAATTACTCCATACATGTCCCAAAAATGAAGACCCTGCAAATACGCCGGTACGTATTTGTCGGTAACTATTACGCATCCGTTTAATGCTCCTCGCAATATAATGGATTTCATTTTTGTGACATGTATGGATTATATTGTTAAGAGTAATGCTGACGCCACGCATTATGTTGTTAAGCAGTCTGACTATTTGTTTCAAGTTACGTATTGCATCCACTGTCTACTGATGAATTTTCTACTTTTCTAAAACACTTAGGGGGTACTAATTAAAATTACACCTTTCCTAGTACGCCAGCGCCAAGCGTCCCGGAGTCTGGCCTGCTGACTCTATCACAGCATTCTTTGGCCAAAATATTGTCTGATCGGAAAGTATCAGCCTTTACAAAACTCTTGCAGTTTTTTGTCGCTGCCTCCTGGACTATAACTATTGCAAGGGCTAAAACATGAATTGGGCATCGCTGGTAAGTTCACCGCTAGATGGTAGTCCCTGTCCTTTCAACACCAATATTTTTTTATATTACTGCTATTACTTAATTAAATGAAAGATGGTAAATAATGTTTTAATGATAGTTTTATATAAATATCATTTTATATAATAGTATATGAAACTATCACTCAAAAATTGTACCCATTCAAATGATTGTTTTATATATTATAAATATTTGTGATTCTTTCTCACACTATTGCTTTCATATTATATAAAGCAACAGTAATTGAAAAAAACATCTATAACAGTAGAAATCTATTAATTATATTGTTTTTTTTTAAATTATTTTTGCCATTTTTAGTACCTATTTGTTTTTTTTGTATTTTTATTATTGTTTTTTTTACATTATTTGACTGTTTATATGATGTGATTCTAATAACTATCGATTATTTTTATTTCTTTTATTTAGTTACGATACTAGACATTCCATTTGCCTTTAAAGATAACTAGTATCATGAAAAATCTTGTAATAGCGGTGAATTCACTAACTTGATACGAATGTAATGTAATGTAAGATGATGCTACTAAAATGTACCCGTATTAAAATTATATGGATCCTACATTGTAACGTGATACGATATGTAATCAATAATACTATATATAGTGAAAAGGGAAAAGTGAATATATGGTGAAAAGGGAAAAGTCGTGTCGACCGATTTTTAAAAGGTTAAGAATCCTCACTTTAACCTCACTCTGTCTCTTTAAGTTACTGACTGAGTTTTTTAAGAATAAAGAAACACATTATACAAAGTTTTCAGATACACAAACTAAAAATACGAGTGTTTTTTATATATACCTTGTACTAAACTTAACACAGCAAGGCAAGACACAAAATACTCCGGGCCATATTACTTCAACAGGCTACCGGAAAGTTTAAAAACAATTCAACAGGAAAGCTTATTCAAAAAATTACTTAAAGAATTCTCATTAGACATAGCTTGTTATTCGATCGAGGAGTTTGTTAATTTAAATGATTTTTTAATTTTTGCCATTTTGTTTTTTTACAATTTTAAGTAGCAATTTTGAATTATTTTGACTTTTTCTGAATTTATATTTCTTGATTATTTTCATTGATTATTTTAATTTGTGGTTTTAGTAAGTACATCTTAAAAATGATTTTGTGTATCGCTAGTTCTAAAATGTTGCATATCGACATGTCATAAAAGCAATAATGAAGAACATTGAACTGTATGTAGGTACGTGGTGATAAATTTGGATATTGTAAAAACGGACTAATAGACTGTAATTTAAATGTACCTAGATATTACGTTTCTACAATCTGTTAAGATTTTTGGAAATAAATTGAAATTGAAAAAATTGAATACTTATTGATAATATTGTCTGATAGATTTTTCCAAACAAAAATAATTTCATAGAGCATTCACCTATAACTAATTATAGAAATATATGATCTATTATAATATAATCTTATGAAAGCAAGGTTTGGAAACTCTGATCTCGTTACTCCTTGTCGACCGTTATTTCAGCATCGCTGTACAAGAACTGTGTCTAATCGGTGGAATTCAATTCGTAAAGAACACAGAAAACGTATATATGAGAACAAAAAACGCCGAGATCAGATGATGATGATAATGCTGTACACATAGAAACATAGTGAGACGGTTATCGCCAAATACCCTTAAGTCAACATTGGTTAGCAGCATTATGCCACAGTTATATGTATTAAAATGTGTAAAATCAGCAGTTAGAAAATAGAATGCCTTACTACATTTTGGCATCTAGGATCCTATTTTGAAACGCAACGTGTAGATGGCAGTCATAGTTCCAAACATTAATTAATCTACTCATTTCTTCAGTAACCCAATACATGGCGTAATAAACGCACCTCCTCGGTATCCTACCTCAAAATAAAATAATAACAGTGTAGCAAACGAATTTTAAAATCTTATTATTTAGCTATTTTTTACATAAAGATGGAAATTTTAAAAAGGTATACAGGTTTCAATGCATAATAATTAGCCACTTTAATTTTTAAATATATAAATAGATAGTTAATGTTGAAATATATAAATAGATAGCATTCTAATCCCTCCGTATTCTGAGATGTAATCAGTCTATATGAAATGCGATAAATGGCATTAATAAATTAATTGTACTGTTGTTATAATTGGTTAAATAAAGGGTTTTTATAATTAATCAGACCTTTATAAAAAAAGACATTGTCAATGTTACTAGAGATGACCAAATAAATTGCTATTAGTTCACCGGAGAATGCTATCAGCGCCATCGGCATGTCGCCGACGAAGAAGAGTTGCCAGAACGTACTAAGGCATTTAGCAACCTAATACCGTGTATAATCTATGAAAATAGGAATCCCTCACTATGTAGAAAATGTTTTCTATAATAAACTGCTCAAAGCATACAAGCTATCGGGTAACCAAGGAAAATCATATCAAATCAAATGTTTTTTTTTTATTTTCAAGCAAAATAAAGTTTTTTTTTCTTATGATTTGATTTTTAATTATTTGTTTTAAATATTATTATTCTTTTATATATAGATTTTTTTTGTTTGAAGTGTTGTTATAGTTTTCTATCGTCGGAATATTAGATTAAAATATTGCATAATATGATAAATAGGTTTGATTTTTAAAAATTTTATGTACGGATTTACATATTATACTGTTATAAAATCGAAGACTATCGCGGTTGTTTGACATTATAAATAGGATAGAAAACGAATTTACCGCGTGAAATTTGTAGGACCCGACGTTTCGGTGACGTTGCAGCCGCCGTTGTCTAGGGTAGACTGAAGAGCTGTCAGTCCGTTGTTTTGCGGGTAGGCCGCAAACCGCTGCCGCCACTGCGTAGGTTATAACGGTGGTGGGGGGCCGGGCTCTTTTTAAAATTTTAAAATCCGTCTTGCACACAACACTCACTAATACTTGAGTACAATTTAAAATTTAAAGTTAAATTTAAAAACATCAATAAAATTATAAACTAAATTAAAATTTATGACAATCTACTAAGTGATATGGAATAATAATTATTTTTTTTTATATTAGATATAAACACATATAAATATGATATATACCATATATAGATATATATTAATATAATATATATTATAAAACATATATATATATACCTACTAATATTATATATAAATTCATACATATAATATGATAGTAGGTATATAAAATAGTGTTATAATATATAAAATATAAATAAATATATATCACGATCACACCCGAGACCTCTTCTTCTTCTCTAGATTTATTTAAAAGCCAAGTTGCCACCACTCTTCTAAACGTAGCGTAAGGTACGTCGGTCGTTTGAACGTCCATTGTCAGTATATTGTAAAGTTTTGGAGCTAGAAATGTATAATGTCTTTGTCCGTATAAAATAAGTTAGTTCCATATAAAATGTTTTATCTTAAATTTCCTTTATACATTTCTTAAAATTCAAGTGGAAGGTCCAATATCATAGCGCGAGACCAAATACTCCATGAGACCACATGCTTATCCTTCCATCTATTAGACCACCCAAACATAACACCCAAACTACAATTTAATTAAAAATCTCTCAGCATGCAGGAAGCAGTAACTAAGATAAAATATAGATACCTTTAAACAGCACGCGATAAACAAATACACGATGTTCTGAGTATTCCAAATGATTGGGTCATTAAATAGTTTTACGACAAGAGAGGGTTAGCTACAGAAGTCTAAACAACTTTGATATTATATCTATTGACATTTATGGTGACGCGGCCTGACGTTTGGATCTTTATTTGTTTGCAGTTTTATTAGATGTTGTCCCGTAGTCAATTGGTCAATAATTTACAGACCTTTATCGGTATAATATATTTCAAGAAGCGATAATATAAAATACATTGGAATTCAGAATCATATGTTGTTAATTATATGTATTTCTTTCAACTTTTTAATTATAGTTTTAATTGGGTTTAACCCCCTTGAGCGGCAAACGGGACAATTGTCCCACAATTGAAATTACTGTAGAGCGGCAAATGGACATCTGTCCCAGCCGAGATCGGCGCCGATGTTTTCCAATTATTTACCCTTGATACCTCACATAAATCATACGGCCTGTGGTATGTGCGAAAAGAGGAGAAGATTCTCTGTCGTTAACTAGTTGGTTCATTATTTTTCATACAGTCGCCATTTTTTAGTCTATGATTGAACCAAACCAAACCAAAAACTTCAATATTCATGTTGATTTTCAACACCGAATATTTTTTTATTTTTGTATGGGTATAAGTAAAACGATGTCATAGGTTGAATGAAGCATATTATAATTATTATAAAAGTATTCACAATTTCTTGCATAGGGTGCTTTATTTCCAGAAAAAACATAGAAATGTTGGACAAGGCAGTTTTTTCTGTACCACAAATTTGACAGATAATTCTGAATAATGCTTATTGCTTTACAAAACGACGTTACACGTATCTAATAGCAAATTTCAACAGGAACATAAAACAGGTCTTTTTTATACGATCCGTATAGTAGTTTCGGAGTAATCGTCGTTTTTCCTGAAACGCTATATTTTTGTTGTGATGTAATCTTCTTCTTCGCGTTCTCTAAGAGAAACTACAATTCAAACGTCAGCGCTCGAGGTATTAAAAAACACATTTGGGAATAAATAACCATGTGTTAGATTTAAGAAATCGTTTAAAAAATTAAATCAAATACATCAGTTCGCGCGACAACAAAAATAAAGTATAACAAAATAATTCTATTGCATGTGTGCATATAGCGTTAAAATATATAAAATAGCTAAAATAGCTAAAAATATGTCTATTTCCGGTTACCAGGATCCTGAAATGCATACTTCCGGTATATCGATATCTCTGCGGACTTCCGCATTGTAGTATAAGTACATTTTAAGGCACAGAAAGTGGAAATACAGCCATAATTTACAGGCACAACCAGGTACAAACCTTCTAGATCTAGTTGTTTGTGTGATTTCTATTTTAGAGCAGATAGAGCTATTTTTTCGATTACCTACCATTTATGTGTATTTGTAACGATTCTGTATAGACAACAATATGCATGTCCAGGTCTTTTTTTTTGTACATTACTTGACACAATAAATTAAATTAAATACAGTTTGCTGGTTTACTATAATTAAGTTTAGAAGTCTTAATAATAAGTTATTTCTCTTTCTATTTCAGGTATGTTGCGTTGTTCGTTCATTTCTACACTAGATCACCATGGACCATTTGTACTTGATAAGAGCTATCTAGAATGTAAGTTTTCTTTATTTTTTTATCATGGAAATTGCAGATCATTGAATACAGCTTAAGGACATAATTATAGTATCAGCGATAAACTAAAACAAGAGAACAAAAGAAGAAAACAAAAGACATTATGCTAATGTCCCAGTTAGTGCATAAACACAAAGAAAACATGCAGCGCAGCTATTACCATGCAAACGAAGAAAGGCAAAAACACTTTCGTTAACAACTCGTGGTGCTGACTAGATGACAAAACGTAATCGATTGTCAGCGCGCTTTTCAATTTAGTAGAAACTTCTTAGAATGCAGATATTTACTTGTTAATTGTAGCCGTATTTGGGCAGTAGTAACATAGGTTTGCATTTTCTATTTTAGGTTGTCATGCATTAGAAAATGTCTGTGTTAGGAGATTACGAAGACCGGAAGGGGCAGGTAGTAAGGGAATGAGGAAATGATGGACAATTACCAGTTGAAACCTACAACGGGATGTCTAAAGTTTTGAAGGCTTATATCTAAGATCGGAAAATGGAAAATCAAAGCCGCTAAAAAAGAACAAGACGCTAAAAAAATCACAACAAAAAATATCAAGACTCACAGTGAGTTGTAGTGCTGACTGATTATATGTAAATTAAACGCTAATTTTGTTCATCCGATGCGTAACTGTTTTCGATGTGTAACAGTGGCACATTATCAAGTATTAAGCGGTCATTGCTTTGTCACTGTCCAGTTATAAACATATGTTATGTTTTATTGCTGCTCATTTAAAACCAGTTATTTTTTCAAGCACTGTTATCCTTGTTGAGTAGAACCCGTCGATCTTCAACACGTAGTAGGAGAGTATAATCCGCATGTCGAATATCATTGATTGTCACCATTTACACTAAAGACTTCGACTGCACGATCAAATGTCTATACCATTAAAATGAACTAATTTTTAATTGTCTTAAAAACTAATACATCGTTGTCTATACATTATTTCATTAGTATTACCGTTGAATAAATTTACAATTGTGATATAATTAAATTGTTCCTTTTATTACAAACTAGATGACCCGGTGAACTTCGTACCACCTAAAATTGATTTGATTGTAACTCTTCTAAGCGTTTATTGATCCTAATCAACCTTCCAAATCCAATTCATTGAAATCTATAATATGGCCGAATCATGTACTTCGGACCATACGATGATATAAACTTCTACCTATTTTGTAAGAATTTTAAATTAAATTAATGAATGGTTATTTAAAAAAAGCACATTTATAATTTACTAGAAGTATAAGCTTTTTTAAGCTGTGCGATTACATAATTTACCACATCAACAAACGTAAAAATTAAATTAAAATAGCATTATAGAAGACCTGGCTCATGAAGAACCCACTGGCTACAAAACCTTGGTCCAAAACCAAAACTCAAGCACCACCGAGTTGTTCCGCGCCGCAACATCACGGGTCCAATTGGCCATAATGACCGCCGACTACATAGGAGATGGCATTTTAATAAGAAGAAGCATTATATACTTACTTTTTGCAAGAAAAAAATTCAACCGTCTTTCCTAATCACACTTCGGTCAGAAGTAAGCATTTTACACATCAATTTTGCCAGACATCAAAAACAATGTTAGAAAGTGTCGTCATAATTAACTTGAAGTAGGTATACCAGTTAGGAAAAAATATAATATCCTATAGTACATGCGTTCGAAGGTACACGACTTGAAACTGGGCCCGATTGCGTTTCTTTGTGAACTAAAAATTAAATTAGTTCGAGCGAACGAGATAGAGCAATACGTTAGAGCGGAATATGAAACGAACAATCGTCGATAAAAACTACCTGTCGAACTTATACTCGTCCGAATACACACACACGAAACACATTTCGTGCGGTGTTTGATTCAGATGCTTTATCTTTTGTGGGCAGTTTTAATGCGAAAAAGTGGCAACCGTTCATTTCACATTCCGCTCTAGCGTATTGCCCTGTCTCGTTCACACGGACTAATTTCCGATTTTAGTTCACGAAGAAACGCAATCGAGCCCACTATTTAATCAATATGTACCATCAATATATGAAATAAGTCAATACATTTTATGTTAGAATTGTCAAATAGAAAATCGATTAAGTACCAATATTAAAATAAGAAATAGTGAAGATGCATAAAAAGTATTATTTGGACATAGTAGATATTAAATTAAGATGACATAATACTTAACCTTGCCTTACTCCTCTTTGTATATATAACTCTTCATTTAAGGTATCTTCTATTTTGACGGCGGCATCGTTATCTTTATCATCCGCTTTTTTTTCTTACGGGTGCTTTCATTCATTCACGTTTCCAGATAGACCATAAACCGGTTGATTTAAAACACCGACGTATTTGTCATTGTCAAGCGCACTCGAATGGAGTACATTTTCTCTTATTATTTTATCTTTTTTCTCCACGTCGCGCTCATTCATGTTCAAGCTGACCATCTGTTTGTAAAGCACTTGTGTGATCTTGACTTTTTTCCTCGCAGAGCAACTTTGGAATACCTATCCCATTGAAGTACCCCATGACGTTTTGCCTTTATTGTACCAACGCCGTTTATGTACTTGACATGACATTTTACTTATCGTGCCCTAAATCTGTCAGTACCTACTTATATTATGATGACTCGAGAGCAACAGTTACCGAGAGTTGGGCTATTTTAAAAATGGGACGTAATAAACGTCGAAAGCGTAGTTATTCACAAGTTCAGTAAAAAAAAATAGTTATTCCCTCAAGTAACAAAATAAATTATACTTAGAAAACTACTTTTATAGGAAAAGTTTTATCTGTATGATTAATTGTATATTCGATATAATATCGCCAGTTATGAACCCCTGAAAATCATCAATCGGTGAAGACTTCGGGTCGAATACGAAATTATTTGCCTACCTTCATTATGCAGGGCAAATATTACAATAATAAAAACGAAGTTCATATGAATGCGCACGGCCACCGTCGTCGTTACGGCAAAAGGGCGCTATCGCATCACATATGTATGATATGATCTGCGGTTAAAATATTTAGTTAATATACATATATAAAATTCAGACACTAAAGTGTCTGCTAAGAGTCTAAGACTCAGGAAGTGAGCTCGCCTTATCACAGGAGTACCTAGCAAGGCGGGTTCGGTTTCACTTTAATCGACACATTAGGAATACAAACGTTTACATTTAATTTATGCGCAATCGAGCCTGGGCTCAGACAGATGTATGCCTAGATTTAGACGCATATAGCAGAATTTTCTGAGTTGTAAATTATATTTCTTTTGTGCTCTTGCATTTGAATATATATGTAACTAATAAACAAATAAATAAATACATGCAACCTCTGTAAGCTGTTCTTGTGATAAATGACCAAAATACATATGTTAGAAACCTATAATATTGTATAACTCTTTAATTTCTATATAAAATATCTACTACTCCTAGCATCCACGTTTACATTTTTTACTAAACTTTAGCTATCTGCATGCTTTGGGTTCATTCCAGTAAATTAAACTCGATGCTGCGCTTTCTTTGCAAAACCTACTACTCTGGGCGTTTAACATGAAATTTATAAGAGTTCAGAGTCAATAAATAAAGTTTAGTCAAGTAAGTCCAGAAATAGACTTTAACATTTTCGAGAAAATTGCAATGCCTAATTTTATTTCAATCACATGGAAAAGTTCTTAGCATAAACTCAAGTCTACGAAAATAAGACACATAGAATATTTAAATATGCACTACTATGTTGCGAATATGCCTTGATAAACCCCCAGCGCAAGAATGCAGGCTCGTTCACATAATGATCGTTGTCATATGCTTATATTTATATGCATATGCATATATGTCTATATGCATATATCTATGCATATATGTTAATAACGTAAAGTCCCTCACGGGTATCTCTTTCTAGAAAGGCCAATTGGGGTCTTCAAAACTTTCCGTTTCATCAACCCTACTATGAACCACATTTAAAAAGCCAAATAACATGTTTTATTTTTTTTTTAAACTCAAGGTTGAAATCTATTAATGAATATTTTATACCAGTTTTATTAACGTTTGAAAGATATATCTTTTTATTTGATAGTAAAAAGAAAACTATTTTTCAGATATTAAATTTCAAATGTATCTATAGCGCTCCAGAAATGATGGTATCTGCGTGCGTAATTTTGTCTGAATCAAAAAAATAAACTAAGATATTAATTAGTACATACATAATGGGCTCGGGCTCGAAAAAAAAATTAAATAAAATAAAATCGGAAATTAGTCCGTGTGAACGAGACAAGGCAATACGCTAGAGCGGAATGTGAGATGACCGGTTGTCACTTTCTCGCATTAAAACTGCCCGCCAAGGTCAAATTTTACACCGCACGGAATATGCTCGAATTTATTCGGACGAGTATAAGTTCGGCAGGTAGTATTTATCGACGATCGTTCGTTTCATATTCCGCTCTAACGTATTGCTCTGTCTCGTTCGCTTGGACTAATTTTAGTTTTAGTTCACAAAGAAACGCAATCGGGCCCAATATGTATTTGGAGATGAACTAAAAAATAACATAAAAGTTATCATTTTTATAATTTTTCAAGGACTTTCAAACACTTCTTTTTTTTTACTTCATATAGAAGAGAATTTGATATTCTTTCAAGTTTTTTTTGGAAAAACTCGATCCGTCAAATAGCTTTTTTTTATCACCGGCGCAAAATTGAAAATTATGGTTTTGAGAAAATATGGATTTAAATCAGGCTCCCCCCCCCCCTCTTATAGTGCGTTCACTTAAGAAAAAAAATGGGTCAACCTCGGAATGAGAGATAATGCAAGGTCAACTGCGTGACCTTGCATTACAGTATGTATGGCTAAGCACTGCGCGCTCTCCGCCCTCTATCTCAAAAGCGGTTGAGCGCATGAAAAAATGTTTGTAACAAAATTGGTCGCAAATTTTATGCTCTACAATTTTTAATATATATGAATGTATCATTGAAGCTATAGAAACCTAGATAATCGCGAAAAAACGATTTGTATGACCTTTCATCTTGAATAACTTACGACGCAGATACGAGAGGTGTATACGAGCATCCAACTTCTAATATGGCTGGACTATTAAGATCAATACCTCTTTGAAAATACGTCGTTTTGGCACTTTTGATAACATTCGAAGGAGCGTAATATATGAGCTTGAGGTCATTTCAATTGAAGCACTTCACCATTGCTACGAGCGGAATAAAATCGTTTCAATACTTTCTGTCACACGCCGTCGACTATAATCAACAACATTACTTATTCCGATATTCAGAAAAAATATTGCAAATTGATGAAGAATGTCTTCGTAATGAGCCGAAAACAGAAGATAGTAAGTAGGAGAAGTTAATGTTAGCAATAAATCCCGATAAAAACGTAAAATCACAACTCTCTCCATGTACTTAGTTAGTTAGTTATACTGGGCGTTCCTCCGCAAGTCGACATCCAGTGTGCCTATTTTGCGTGTAACGGGGGTAGCGCTATTCCACCCACCCCAGCTCCTCGACGAAAGCCAGCAGGGCTTTCAGGTTTCCTGCCGCCTCGCGCAGGGTGCCTGGGGTCCCAAGGTGTTTTGTCCTGTATGCTTCTACCTGTTTACAATCTAGCAGAATTTGTTTTGTGGTTTCTTCCGCCTCCATGCATGCTCTGCACATAGGGCTATTCGTTCCGCCCATTTTGAAGAGGTGTTTGTTTAGTGTGTTGTGTCCTGTTATCAGTCCCACTAGTTTGCGTAGTTGGGGCCTTTTTGTCCTTAGAAGTGTTTTGATAAGTTTGTGGTTGTATTCCATTACTATTTCTTTGGTTTGTCTGCAGGTGAATGTATGTAGGCTCTCTCCATGTATGTAGGCTATGTAATAAGTATTGCAACATTAGATATGTGCTGGTAACAGCGGGGCAAATCGATGTGGTGGTTAAACTAGCCACGTTTGCCAGGTGAAAGTGGAAAATGCATCTTTGACTGCATCCCGCGCCGCCAACAGCAGTCATTAACTTCTCGGACATCGCAATGACGACGACCCGACGCGACGGTCTGACAAGATTTCGCCGCACTTTTATTATAGAAATGTCATAGATTGTCTTATACGCTCAAAGAAGATATATGGAAACAGAAACCAACCAAGAACATATAAAAAAGATTTCCAGGGCAAAACTAGGGTACCTACTCCATTGTCCATTCCAAGGATTTCTCCGTCCTCCAGTCTTGTCGCAGATTCGATGTCGCTTGCACGGCCTCTGCCTGAAGGAGGCGCCCTTTGTTCGTCAAGATCACATGGGATCGGGTGACCAAGGGATCGTTTCTAAGGATAGATTTTGGTTGATTATCAGGCGTCCGGTGCATTAAATGGTAGCAAAAAAGAGAGTAGCGCAGTCCAGCATTTCTTTAGACAAACGCTGCCTAACTAAGCCTGGGCTCGTACTAAGGCAAGCGTACCAATTAATCAATGGCTTGTGCATACTTCATACTTAATTATTTAAAAATAAAATTAGGTATATAATAATATTAAAAATTCACTAGCCATAATAAACAAGGAAAGTATACATTATTAATTAATCTAAAAGCTAGATAGTTGATATGTCAAAGTGTCTGTCAGTTTGACAGTATGTGATTCATATTTTGAAAGTACCCATCATTAAATACATAATAAAATATATCGTAAAAAATTTCAATAACACGTGAAAAAGATAAATAATAATTAAGGACAAAAAATAACATTGAAATTGAAATTGAAGACGAGAAAGCGAGGAAAAGAAAGACTTCCAGGGCAAAACTTTGGTACTCCATTGCCCAGTCCATGGATTTCTCCATCCTTCTGTCTTGTCACAGATTCGAGGTAGCTTGCGCAGCCTCTACCGATGTCAGCGGTGATTCAACTTCGATTTTATTGCGGACCGAGTAGCCCTTTGCCCGTCAAGATCACACGGGATCGGGTGACCAACGGATCGTTTCTAAGGATATATGACGTCAGGTTTATTAGAAGGAGTCCGGTGATTTCGCCAGGTGACGTCAAATGATTTCTAAGGATATATGCCACCTGCTGATTAGGAGGTGTACATTTCCAGACTCAGGTAATTTACCGGATTGCACAGTAGATTGGATAACGTCGCACGGTGTGCAAACTGTACAGTTCCGCCAGAGGTTTTGCCCCGGATCGGAACCTCCGATTCTTACTCTCTACGACTCTAGGTTACAGCCGCAGGCAGAGTCCACAGCGGCCCTTCCAAGTTATACTATCTTCGAGGAGGCTACCGGATGAGAGTTGAGCCGTCCTACCGAAACACAAACAGACTATCAGGCCGAAGCTGCACGGAACAGCTAAGAACCAATACGATGAAAATGTGTGGTTTGTCGACTACAACGGGAGAACCTGTCACCCCAGGATTTTTTAACGATAATCACCCGTAAGGTGCGCGTAGAAGACTTTGTGGACGATACAAATCTACCGTTCACCAAAGCCACGAACTCGTCAGAGTCCAACGCCTTACGACGTGGCGCTAGGAAGGTAACCCAGTGGGGCTACCTTACCCCCCTGGCGACCAGTTTTAGCGGAATATCTCCGTCTGGAAATAACCTTTAGGATACCTCCTTCATACCGACTGACTGCGCGGCCAAAGTCGCTTACGCGGCCTCTACCTGCCGAAAATTCAGCGGTGTTTCAGTTTGAATCTATCGCGGACCAAAGGCATCTATTACCCGGCTCTGAATTCAGGATCAGGTAGCCTAATTTAATTTCAAGAGTAGTTGACGACAGGTCAGCATCGACCTCCGCTGCGTAGGAGACAGTATATTTCTATAGTCTCAAGACTTCTTCAGCAATTAGTTAGAGTGTACAACCGATTGGCATCGCCGAACAGTGCGCAAACTGGACAGTACCGATTCGAAGAACAATGATAGGAGACATAAAGGAGACGCCCTCTGTCCTACAATTCTAAAGTAGCGGTCCCCTAGTTGGGTTAAACCCCTCATTTCCTAAGTATGCCCATTGAAATGCACCATTTGAAACGGGCAGTGTTCCTTTTACAGTAAGCGCATACAACCGCTACTGTAATTGCATACAATCAGACTGGTAACGCACGGGTGGGCAAGTCGCTTTTTGTCCCCCTAGAGTCGTGCCACTAATTACGGAAACTCGACGGGAACTCGACTCTTTAAGATGCGTAATTGTCATCGCTGTAATGTCCTATCTAAATACCATAAATAGGTACTGTTACTTCGCGGAACTGTTGCATAACGCTGATGCAGGCACTTGTGAGAATGTTTGTAGAAACCGATGAAACAATGTATATACAGGGTTAGTTTTTAATAGTGAGCACTAGTCGAGTGGGTGATTCTGTACTTAAAAGTAATAAAAAAATACAGAAAAGACTTTCATAAATATTACCCTAAAAAAAGAGGCCTTTTAGTTTAGTTTTGTGAAGAATGTGTAAAACAACTCAGTCGTTTGGTCCTAAACCATAAAATATAATCCTATATCTTCGGTCCTTTGGTATTCCCTTATGACATTCCGCGACAAGAAACACTATTTATTGGGTTTTATTATTTTCGACTGTTTATAACTTATGATTATTAATTACTATTTATTACTTTTAGGTATTTTACTGTTTCAATTGCCATTTTATTACCTTTTAGTTAATATTTTTTTTAATCTGATGACATTATTTTTCATAATTTTATTATTTCTTGGCTATTGATTGAATACGTTCATGTTATATTTACCATTAAAAAAATAGGCTTGCTCAGTCGTGTCCGAGGCGTAGTTTCTAAGCGTAAACGTCACGATTTCCGATTTTATTTATTTATTTATTTAAGTCCATAAAAATACATTTAATTACAAAACATTCTCTTAGACTAATATTTCATAATTAAACAGTTTTCCAATTTACTTCCTAACTCGGAAAGAGATTCAGAAATGATAGTTTGTGGTTTACCACCTCACTAGGAATAACCTGTATCGAGGTGGTAAAAACAGAAATTGTATATTGCCTGCCGAAAGGGCCATGATATATCCGCCATGATATATCCGCTGTTACGTTTTTATTTGTTTTTTTTTATTTTTTTTAAACTTTATATTGCAATGGTATTTACATTTAATAATTACAAGAATGGAGGTAGTTACTTTATTCTAAAATTGAAATTTTTTAAAGAGATCAATTTAAACGGAAGGTATTTTAGTTCAAATATTCATAAATAAATATTCTTACATTCTAATATAATACATACATAGATACGATAATCGCATAAACTTTACATGTAAATTTACTTTACAAATAAAAAATATTATAAATAAGTACATACATATAATATGATAAATAAAAAATAAAAATATATTATTACGATATTACGAGTATATATTTACATATGCAAAAGTGTCTTGATAACTATTTATCAAATAAAATGTCAATTTGCAATGCCATTTTTTATAAAATATAATATAGATTCCTTTGCGGGATTTCAGTTAAAAAAAATCAAGTCTTTTGTTTCGATATAATTTATTTTCTAAAAATCAGTCATAAGAATCGAGTTTGCCCTGCTGCAGTGTACGGGCTCGGTAAGCGCGCCGGGTCGAATTTGCCTCCGTCGCTAATCTTATTCGGCTAACCTGTAACTCTCTCAATCGCCAGCCTTTGTGCAAGCTATATAAAGTTAAAATAAAATGTTTTAATTAATGAAGAGTCCAATTTTTATTTAACTCTTAATAATAATTATTATGATCGGGTAATATGGTAGATATCTTTCATCAGTTCCTAACGCAGCAGCATTATATATGATAGCTAAATTTCTTTTAATAAGAAGAATTATAAGATACATAAGATGGTAAATGGGCGATAAACCGTTCAGCGATAAATTACGAGAATGCCGTTCTATCAGTGATTTCAAATATTAATTAAGAACTCGTTCCCTGCTCTTTGAATCGTGTCCGATAATAATCAGCCCCCATCTTGAAAATAGCCAGGAAACCAGGTATTTCTTATATAAAACGCAACGGCTGAACAGGAAGGAACCAATCGAATAATGAAACCGTGAACAAAGCTATAACATTCGTTGAATCGCTTCGTATTAATAGTCGTTAAATTTATATAATTATAATAGGTTGCTAGGCGGAACATCTTCCTCCCAATAGATTTTATTGCAACTATAACGAGGTAACTGTTTATTTTCTGTGATTAGATGAGCCTTGTTATACAATAACCTGTCAACACGCACGACGTTAATTTCGAGATAAAAGCCTCTGGAGTTTTAATGTGTCGATGGAATAGTAGATTGTATCGCAAGAAAGCAAAATAATATTTTTACGGCGAGGGCGCTTTTTTGAATCCAGAGCGAAGTGAGGGATTCTAAAGTAGAATCCCGAGCGTAGCGAGGGATTCTTTAGTAGAACCCTGAACGTAGCGAGGGATTAAAAAAAAGTCCGAGCCAAAAATATTTTGCGCCCGAGTGATACACTCTACTTTTCATCACCCTCTATGAGAAAATAAAAGGCGCCTCATATTTTATTGTAATATTATTATTTAATAAAACATAGAGTATGAGTATGCTCAGTTCTAATACTTTCAGGAGTTAAATCTATACTTTCAATCTCACTTGAAGAACTCATTTTTCAAAACAAAACGATGAATTTCTTACAATCCGTGAAAATTGTCGAAAACGCGGGTGACAAAAACAATTGATGTTCGCGCGTTTTTAATTTCATTTGTTTTTTTTTATTCAGCCGGCAAGGCGGCGCGACTAGGGGCCGTCGTACCAGCCAGTCTTTATTCAAACAATATTTGCATTCGATTTCTTCGGCGCTGAAGACTAAGATGTTCCAAATTCTAAAAGTGCTCCGCAAAGATAAATTGCGGCGCACCTATAAAGTTTCTTATAGAAAATACCACTTTTGGGCGCACTTAAAGGCGAACCAAGTCGTCCTTTCCGAATAGATTGGATGAAAAATATGATGTAATTTTAATTCTTTAAAATTTGTGACCACCTATAAGTAAGGAACAAAATCACGATATTCTAAACCTTCTATATGTTGATTTTATTGGTTAAAAATAATACACGTTTATTGCATTAAATTATTGTGAACGCAGAAGCTGTGTTGATTAAATCCGGTACTCTATATTCACAGAACGAACTGTGCTCCTGCTTGTGTTTCTTTTTTATCTGCTTTGCAATCAAGTGGGAATGCCGCCATAATCGCGACCGCCTTCTAGAAGAGGTCTAATAGCTGTGGTTTTTTGGCCAAGGCAGCAGACAGTAAAGGGCACTGAGCACGCACAGTAAATGCGAACCAACGCCTTATTAGGGAAAAAAAAGTAATTACAATTCTGCTCATTTATACACTGGAATACACATTAGGGAGGATTCCTTCCATTGCATTTGCAGCAGTTCCTATATGTGGTTCTCCGGTACCTAACGGTTCCGTACAGTTTGGGCATGAGGACCTGTCTGGCACCTTAGGTGAGTAGAGCGGTGTCGACTACAACTGACAAACCCGTAACCCCAGGCTGGTATAACAATATGTGATTGTTCTTTCAGCCGTGGGATGAGCGTAGAAAACTGACAGAAAATACAAATCTACTATGCCAACATGCCCGTCAGAGGCCAACGCTTTACGTTTCTGTTTCCGATCAGTCGGAATGCACAATCGATTGGCTGACGCCGCACAGTTCTCAAACCGTGCAGGTCAGAGTGCCGGATGGGATGGGTGTTGACTCGTGAGTTTGACCGACTCTTACATACATGGGTCTTAGTGGCCTAACTGAAAAAGGACCCATTAGCTCCCAGAGGATTGTAGATTGTATTGTCCACAAAGGCTTTCACGATCGCTCAATGGAAGACCAAATAGCTATATGTCGTTAAAACTCCGAAAAGGGGTTAACTTGGAATGGCCGCCGTGAACTCTGCCTGCGGCTGCAACTTACAGTCGAGGACAGTTGAGATCAGGGGTTCCGATCCGGAGGAACATCTTAGATGGAACTGGGTGGTTTGCGCACCGTGCGGTGTTATCCAATCGACCGTGCACTCTAGTGAACGACCACAGGAGTCTGGAAACGTACGTTTCCGAAGCAGCGGGGTCAGTTGTCCACTTGACGTCGTGTATTCTTGAAACGATCCGTTGCAAACGGATTCCGTGTGGTATTAACGAGAAAAGGTTCAGCGATAAATTCTAACTGGACCCACAGACACAAGCGCCCTAGAATCTGTGACAAGACTGGAGGACAGTGAAATCTGTACAAATCAGGTAGTAAGGGCGTGAGACTAGCCCGCAAGGTACATTTCCCAATAATTCGCTGTAAGGCGTTGGACTCTTACGTACTGTTGGCATAGCTTGACTCTTGATTGTATTGTCCGCAAGGTATTTCTTTGTGCTGACCCTTAAGATATATTTATAAGTAGCTGACCCGTACCCACTTCGTTGGGCGGTAAAACTGTTTACCTGTGATGAAATTATGAGTGTGGTTCGGTTAGTACTGAGTACTATAATTTATTTCCTGACTGCCAAAAGAAAGGTTATATTTTTACTGCATATGTATGTAAATATTTGCATGCCAATTTGACTATAATACCGTTATTTGTGAGTGTCTTCTTGTGAGTGTCTAATTTGTGAGCGTATTATCTCTTTTACTATTTATGCAGTAAAAGGGAAATTATATGCAGTAAAAGGGAAAAGTATTTTGTTTTAAACACTTGAGACGATAAATTTATTTATTTTGATAAGAATTCATAATTGTTGATATGACCAATAAACATGACCTAACGATTTAAATTATTTTTTAAAATTAAAATACTACTTTTTGTGACTTAAATATAAAAAGTTATACATATGCTGTCGCTGACTTTTTTGTAGGCATTATCAACCTCTACAACTTTTCCCTGGAACTTATTCACATATCTCTCATCGTTAAGACAGCGTTAGTTCGACGTTCGCGTCGAACGCTGTCGTCACGACAGCGTTCGACGACTTATTCTCCAACTGACTTTGCAAATCCGACTACCACGAAAAAGTCTTTTCATTTTTCGGATTAATATAATAATATAGCCTCTGATACCCACAAATAAAGTGGCTTTCTATTAGTAAAAGAGTTTTCAAAATCGGTTCAGTAGATCCAGAGATTACTTTCTACAACGTCACAAACTTTACCTCTTTATATTTATTTTATTTTATTTTATTCTGGAACCAAACAGAACTACATACAATGCAATAAAAACCTATTTAAAAGTGACAAAAATCCATTAATGTGATTCCGAATATAAAGTATACAAAATGAACGCAATATAATTTTATATTCTTTTCGCTTGAGAATGGGGGGAATCAGGATGGGAAGTGAGGTGAAAGGGAGAGACAAAATAGATAAAAATATATTATGTATGTATATAAATATATTTATATTTAATTTTAGGTATGATATATAGTTATTATAATGAATATACTTGAGATAAAATTATGTCCTTGAACTAAATTAAATGAAATATAATATGTATAAATGTTTTGTGATCATCTAGATAGACTCTAGATTTTTTTTTATTGAGTCCTTATAAGAGGTTTTTGATGAGTGTAATAAATCCACACTTAAAAAGTCTGTATTATATCTATGACACGCTCTGTATAGAAATGCATTTTGAGATGCGTTGGTTTTCACCACATGGAGATGAAATAGTCGATGCGATCGAACAGGGCGGGGAGGAACATAAAATTCAATGCGCTCCAAAATCGCGTTCGCATCGATGGAATTATTTACCAACCAATGCAAGAATACGGCATCGATCAAGACTCTACGATTCTCCAATGACATTAAATTGTGGGCTTTACTATTATTACTATTATTACTAGTGTAGATGAACAATATCAAACCGTTTCAAAAAATATATATTTTTCTTTAGTATTTTTTATAAACTTATATGTTAGCGATATGGCGTTCTCCTAATTGTTATTATACAATTAGGCCGGTTAATAACAGTTAAGCGTTGTTTATTTATGACCTTTATTATTTTCAGTTTTCTATACTAAATTCATCAATTAATATGTGGCCCCGGGAACCCCTTCTCTTCGGTATCTTTACAAAATACGTCCTCCCCGGTATAAGGTTAAACTACATAACTAAACCAATCTCGTAGATAAAGTCATTCAGAAGCTTAAGTCTGAAGGATATGGACAAACGTCCTGTACCAACGTCCAGGAAATTAAATCAATGCTAGATAATCCCCAAATAGGCAGGAGTGAGTAGTGTATTATAAAAATTGACGAGGAAGTAATATAAAAAGTGACACCAGTGACACTGTGAAGTTTGCTACAAATTAGCACATTTCAATAGCCTAATTCTCCTAAACAACGTTTATTTTAAGTATTTAAAGTTATTTAATAAAAGTAGTTTTTGTACCTATATTTCATCACAAATCATCCATCATAATCATGACATGCCACTTACCGCGTAAAATATCGACATAAATTTTTTTTTCCAAATTACACTCTTTTCTTGTAATGGAAAGAATGATTACGGCCAAATACGTTTTTCATAATCATGATGATATTTAACTCGGACAGCTTGTGAAATATTAAGTAATTTCGGATTTATAAGCCCCCAATTTTTATAAAAAAGTCATTCTGAATATTTTCACAAATATTAGGCGGAATTTAATTTTTATTGAAATATTTTGGGAATGTTTTTGGGCATTTTATTGTATGGGTAAAAAGAGGGCTTTATTTATTATTGCCAATATTACTCAGATATATAATAAGAAATCAATCTCAATACTCAATACTCAATTCTACTAAATATTTTTATTTATTTATTTATTTTTATTTATTTATTTATCCTATTTTTTTATAGTTACATAAAAAAGATTGCGCTCATTTTTTAACACAGTTTTAAAAGAATACATATGATGAAAATCGCGAAAGGGTTGTCAAAAAGTTGTCAGGATTACATCACCCCACTAGGTATACGCCTGTGTTGGGGTGATGGATACAAAGTTCTAGGGTGATGGGTACAATTTGCTGAGCCTGTACGCCTTGCCTGCTGTCCTTCCGTCTCATAAAAAACAATACGTAATTTCAAAATATTCAAAATGATTTTTTCCCCTAAAAAGTGGGGGAATATAAAGAAAAAAATAATGAATAGTTACAAGCATTTCTATTAAATTACCATCATTATTAAGATAAACGTGACGATTACATTGTAATTTCGAAGAAAATCGAGAATTTTTATATTGTACGCGGTAACTTCCATTTGTTATGATTGTGATGATTAATATAAATAGAATAATAAGGTTTTTGAAATGTTAAAATTAGTACCGAAAATCACAGTACCACCCACTGTAGACGCCTTGGCAGTTGGGTTGCTGGATGGATGCTCCAATCCAACTAAATTGAGAAATCGAAAGCTGGCCGCGGTAGACACAGACAAACAGTGAAGTCTTAGTCTCAACAGGGTTTATTCTTTGCGTTGGTACCGAACCCAAAAGCGAAACATACTGCATTGAATCGAAAGAACTAGAGCGTCTTCGTTATTTATTTATAACCGCGTGACTTCCGCGAGAAATTTTAAACCTCAAACAGATTGACACGTCAATGGATAGGAATCGGAAGTGTCATTTAGAAATTCTCACGAGACTTTAGAAATCACTACCAATTACTATAAAGTGATATTCGTGGTGATGCGGAAAGTGACTAAGTGGTGATGCCGGCTGTCACCGGCTGAAAAGTAATTGATTGCATTATATTTTTAAAAATACGAGGCGTGACCTGGTGAGTTTTTAGTGTTTTAAAGTGCAAAGTTGTTAACACCTACTTTCCTTATTACCTAAATCTGATAGATTAAGAAAGTTCGACGTCGAATTGACATGCCCCAGTTTACTACATAGCAACTTCATTCTTCTTAGCTAATGCTCATAAAATTTGGCCTCTGAAACGAATGCAACCACTCTTATTTCTTGCAACTTTCTCAGTTTCAGTTTCATTTCTGTAGACGATTCTAACATATATGGACTCTATTCTTTTGGAGTCTATTCTTGTGGAGTTTATTCTTCTATTTTTTTATAGCAGCTATGAAGTCTATGGAGATTATATACATATTTTAATTACAATTTAACTATTTTTTGCTGCTGTTTGGTATAGTACCATGAAGTTTTGTAGTAACATACTAACATATATGGATGCTATACTAACATAATGGAGTCTGGTCCCTTCGTATTAATGCCAAAGCTTTTTAGCAACACAAGTAATTCTACATGGTTATGTATGACCATTGTTTATGTAGGGTATTAGATTGCTGTTCTACGTTTTAGCAGCTAGGATTTTACTACGTATCGTGTAGATGGCACTGATATTTCCAAACATTGATTAATCTTCTTTTTTTTCTATTTCTTTTATTTTTATTTATTAAAGAAAAGCACATTATCACGACAGTACATTATATGTTCTAACATTAGAGGCTTAAATTTATATAATAGCAAAATAGAAAGCCCCGCAGACCACATTTTTTTGAAATCAACGCCGCCTAACTAGGTTTAGCCCCGTACTAAGGCAAGCATACCAAGTAGACAGTGGCTTGTGCATACTTTAGACTACTCAATTTAAAAAATATGCTAGGTATCAAATAATATTAAAAATTAACTAATAATAATAAACACTGTAATTTGAGTGTAATGTGATGTAACTGTAGTCTAGTGTAAAGTGATGTAACTGTTCTGTAGCTGTAGTGTGTTGGAAAAATAACATCCAATAAATGGTGAAATAATCAAATTGAATAATAACAATATAATGTCGTAATAAATACAAAAAAATATAAATAATAATAATAATGAAATAAATGGAAACATGATATTGCAATAAATAGTTAAAGAATCAAATTTAAACAGTCCGTGGTTACAATTATATATAAAATGTCCATGTTACAATTTAAAATATATATGTCAATATAAATCAATTAGGAAAAGAACAAAAACAAAAGAACAGCGATTTAACAAAATAATAATAATAGTAAGTATGTTCAATAGTCCAATAAATGGCGTTCTAAGCACACCGTTACGGTATGTTATCTCAAAATAAAATAATTATATAATAACAAAGATTTTTTAAATTAGGGCTTTATTCAATTACTTTCCCGGCAGAAGGAAAGTGTTGCCAATTTAGTTCTGTGTGTCTGCCTGTGTGTGTGTGTGTGTATTTCTCCACGATAGCGCCCAAACGCTTCATCTGATTGAGCTGAATTTTGGCATACAGGCATTTGGCCATGGTAAGATTTGAACAGTTATTGGTTAAAATCGGTCTAGTGCAATGGGCGCCCTAAACAATCTTCAATCTCGACATATTGAAGTTGAAGACGTGGTATTATATTCTGAGAAAAATCTTTTAACCTTTTAGAAGCCAAATCATTCCACGAAAAATTTTGGAAGCCCTTGAAAATTTGTTTGCAGAAGGTGTGTGCAAGCGTGTGTGCAAATCTATACTTCTATACTAATATTATAAAGATGTAAAGTTTATGACGTTGTAGGAAGTAATCTCTGGATGTACTGAACCGATTTTGAAAATTCTTTCACAAATAGAAAGCCACGTTATTTGTAAGTATCATAGGCTATATGATAATCCGAAAACTGAAAAGACTTCTTCGTGGTAGTCGGATTTGCAAAGTAAGTCGGAGAATAAGCGGTCGAACGAAAAGGTTTCTAACTAACTCAACTATGAGAGATATGTGATTAAGTTCTAGAGAAAAGTTGTAGTCCTTGATAATGCCTACAAAAAAGTCAGCGACAGCAGATGTCTAACTTTTATATTTAAGTCACAAAAAGTAGTATTTTGAGGTGAGGTCCTGTTTATTGGTCATATTATCAACAATTATGATTTTTTATCAAAATAAGTAAATTTATCGTCTCAAGTGTTTAAAACAAAAGACTTTTCCCTTTGACTGCATATAATTTCCCTTTTACTGCGTAAATAGTTAAAGAGATAATACGCTCACAGATAAGACACTCACAAAAAGCCACTCACAAATAACGGTATTATTGTCAAATTGGCATGCAAATACATACATACATATGCAGTAAAAATATAACCCTTCTTTTGGCAGTCAGGAAATAATTCATAGCACTCAGTACTAATCGAACCACACTCATAATTTCATCACAGGTAAAAAGTTTTACCACCCAACGAAGTGGGCACGGGTCAGCTAGTACTATATAAAGCTGGCTTATTAAATGGTGGGTTTCAATGACAGGCTTTTACTGCAATGGAGTGAGAAATAGAGCCGATAATTTAACAAATACGTATATAATATGGATAATACAAAAAAACGCCGATCGGCGTGCGTGGCCACCCAGGGTTTAAGAAGGGAGACACCCACCCCCTCCCCATCCTCGGGAGATGGGTCCTCGGGGAGGGATCCCCCCTCCCTTCACCTGTGGCCATCTTCAATGGCTATTTTACCTCCGGTCCTAAATAGATATGATGCAATATCGCCGCTACCTTGACTTTAGAGTTCATTTTCTTCTAGTGCAGAATATTTTAAGCGGAGGGAAATGATTGAAAGAAGCATCTTCTCTTCCGCGATAGCGAAACGGCCGCTAAGTATTGTAATTAAACGTTGCGAAATGGCGTAACGAGCAGTCGACCAGCAGTCGACCATCTCCATGCACCTGCCCGCGGCCGCCGCACAGAATGTTCTGTAACGTGACTGAATGTTCACGCATGCACTGGCCGCATTCTTGACGTATGTCTAGTCTGCCCCGCCTCGCGAGCTGACTAGCGACAGGTTTGTTGATTTAAGAATAAAACACTTTATGTAAAAACATTTTTAAAATGCATAGAAGCATTTATTTTATTAAGTAACGTGTGAAGATTAACATGTAACATACAGATTGTTTTACATACGTAATAGTTAGAAACAAACATTAATAAAAGGTTATAAGTGCAAAATATAGCTATATCATATATTAATGCGAGCATACCCAAGATGAGGCAAAATCGCTCAACCAGTGGCGTGCCCAGGATTGGTGAACGGTGCAAGCCCAACATATGAAAAATTTAGAAATGAAAAAGCCGATGAACTTGCTAAGACGGGAGCAAAGGGAACGTTATACGGCCCGGAAACTTGCTATGGCGTACCAAAAAGCCTTGCAAACCTAATGCTCAAACAAATATGTTTATAACAATCGGTCAACCACTGGAACAACACGCCAGGGTTGAATCATTCCAAAGCGCTAATTAAGGCTTACGACCGTAAGACGGCCCGTGAGGCCTTATCGCTAAATAGGAATAATCTACGTATACTGGTGTGGGCGCTCACGGGGCATTGTGGCCTGAAAAAACACATGTTCAACCTCAATCTCGGAGACACAAAAATGTGCAGGTTCTGCCAAGGAGCAGAGGAAACTCCCCAGTATCTCATGTGTGAGTGTGGCCCGCTGATGCGTAAACGATACACCCACTTGGGTGGTCATTACCTCCAACCTGAGGAGGTAAAACAATCTGGCGCCAAAAGCCTGCTGCGGTTCCAAAATGACACGAGGCTTAGCGCAGAACTATAGTAGGTGACGATCACAATTGATCAGCAATGGTCGCAGTGTTACAAGGCTTATAAAGACCTTAGAAAAGCCCCACTCAACAAATAAAAAAAAATCCCAACAATCTTTTTTTTGTGTTTTTTTTACGTTTTCTATGATAAAAACTCCTTTAAAAACCCCTAAAAACTAAAAAAACTCCTTACTCTTTAATCTTTAGTTTGAAATTTACTGTATATATCGTAGATTCAATAAAGCACACTGAAGGCATGCTACTGCTTGACAGAATTTAACATATCCTTATCAGCAGTCGCGTACCTCCGGTGACTTTAAGACATTACGTTTTATTTGCTTGAGCGAGTGAAATCAAATTAAGACAGAACTCACCACAAGGGACATTTCTTCATTGTTTATTAGCCAATGAAAACCACAAATCAATTGAAATTATACAATAAAAAATCTGCTCTGTCACTTGCTCAAAACAAACGGAACTAAATACGGAACACGCTCGCATTCTACTTCATGCGAATGCTAGGCTTATTCATCAATACAAAAGTCGTATAGATTCATGTATTGTTTTAACTAATTTGCTACAGGTTAGAATGAATGGACCACTGATTTTGAAAGCCCCATTGCAAGCCTATTTGTACGAGCGGGATGACTAGCTGAACTCAACTCGGTAAGATTGCAGCGAATTATTGCACTGTCGATAACCTGTTTTGTCGCGTGGAGCGATCTGTGCCCGCTAGATAGCAATAGGTAATCGCAAATTCATTAATTAGTTTAGCGATATTTTCAAGAAAAGGGCAAGCAGGGATTTTCGGCTTGTATGAAGAAAACGCCACTGCGCACAACCAACTAGACTTAGACTCTCTGTTTATTGTGTTATAAAATCATTAACTAATAATAAATATTACACCGGTTTTATTAAAAAATATAATTTGTAGAAAAAAATAAAATATAGAAAACCATAATACAATAGCATAATATAACCATAATACAATATAATCAATAAATCAATATTATTGTTTTTTAATATTCGATTGAAATGAAATATACCAGTTAATCAAAAACATTCACGGCGAGCAAAATAATCAAAATATTCAATAACCAAATAATAAAACACTATTATGTACGATCACGGGCTTAACATTAATCTGCCAATATAATCAGGGTTTATTTCGAAACGAAAAAGATCTTTAATATACCAGGATAAGTAGTTTTTCTAAAGGATGCTACCTATTATTTCATTCGTATTTTTTTCTTAATTACTTATTATAAATTTATATAACTAGTTCTTATAGGTATAAAATGCACTAAAATATATTAAAATGTGTATGGTTCCATCCCATTCTTACGCATACATACTACTCGCTCATGAGTTCGCTTTCCCTAGCGTCTGCTGAGAGTTTCTTTGTGAGAGAGAGGCAACTATTATTCTCATGTTTGTGTTCAAAAGTAGTCGTCTGGCGAGTAGACGCACGAGCGGCTAGCGGATCCACCCACCAATGAAGTTTCTTAGCCGCTGCTGCTCGAGTCGGCTGACCGTGATACCTGGGATCAGATCCGCGATCCGCCAAAGTCCGAGCAATATTATTCACATTACAGAATATTCCTGTCTTTTTGAGTTTAGAAAATAAACATAATTTGAAACGCCGCTTTTAAAATGCCCGTTATTAACGACACTGGATCGAGTCTTGTTTGGAAACGCTACATAGGTATGTGTCACCATTTTCCTATTAAAATGAAATCGTATTATAGTTTAGCTAGTTCTTCAGGTATTCTTTCATTCATCTGTAATATAGCTTAGCCTTTCTTATTTATTTTTTTTAAATAAATGGATAGCGAGATGGACGCCCGTGCTGCGTGGTGAGTGGACTCTGTAGGTACACTGTGATAAACCAGCAATCAAAACAAACAGAGCGAATAAAAACACATATCGCCCTGCAGGAAAATAATAGCGATATGAACGTTCAAATTCTACACGATGTCATACTCGGACGATTTCTCATTTTTATTTTTACCTTGAAAATTTTAGATCATCGAATACAGCGCTGAGAATATTATAATATTGGTAATGAAGTAAGACAAGAGAGCAAGTATCCTAATTGGTCTTGTAACATTGCACCATTTCTCACGTTTCTTATAGGTATCTATTTTAAGGATTTTTGAAATCACTTTTGCAAGCTCATACCAAAAGAAGAAAACAAAAGATATTGTGCTAATGTACCACTTAGTGCACATAGACAAAGAAAACGTACAGCGCAGCGTTGACGTGTAAAATAACTATGGCAAAAACACTTTTGTTAACATCTCGTAGCGGCGACTGTATGACAAAACATGAACGATTTGAGAGTGCGCTTTACATCAGTAGCAACCTCTTCGAATGTTCTTCCTCTTCGAATGTTCTTGTTCGCACGTTAATTATAACCAAATTTAGCAATAGTTAAATAGGTTTACATTTTTCAACTTCAGTTGACAAAGTGTCTAAATTAAAGTAGGTAATTTATATTAAAAAATTAATATGATTAATTAAACCTGGATTATGGAGATGTCGCATTTCTCGACCTCACAGAGGAGTTATCCACCAAAGTTGAGCGTCTCCAAAATGTTTGCATTCGGTATATCCATGGCCTCAGAAAATTTGACCACATCACGGAGTACAGAGAGAAGCTTCACTGGTTGTCGACCCGGGAGAAATGAGACATGCGAGTTCTCTGTATGCTTTTCAAGATCTTGGATGGCGTCGCTCCCAATTATCTTACCGGCAGATTTACTGCACTATCGGCTCATGAACGCCCTCTGAGATCAAAAAACAACCTGCTACTCTCTATCCCTAGTCACAGCAGTGACTTCTTCTCATTCTCTTTCACCGTGCATGGAGCCCGTCTTTGGAATGCTTTGCCGAAAAATGTGAGAACCGCGCCAAGCATAACAACTTTTAAAAACAGACTCAGAGAGCATTTGAAATCCTCCAGATAAATTCCCTTTCCCTTCCCATCCCCCTCCTTTTAAAACTTTAGCGTCCTTATAGGTGTTAGATTATTTTGATGTGGCAAATCTGTGCCCACAAAGAGTAAAGTATATACTTCTTTCTATCCTCCTCTATTTTATTTGTCATACTCTTTATATAGGTTAAGTTATGTAGTCTACTCGCAAATAATGTTCTTACAATAGTATAGGTTAGCTCTAAAATATTGCCTGCAGGCAATAAGCTCGCCTTTTCTTAAGAATAAAGAGTTTTATTATTATTATTATTATTATTATTATACAGGGGCACTGTGTTTAGGTCGCCTGATCTTATATTGTAAGGTTCCGGCTTTGATTCCTGGCTGGGTTATCACTTTCCGTTGGAATAAAATTAACGGAATTCTATTTCGCTTCTCTTGATCGGATGCAATAACAAAATACACACTTACATACACACATGTTACAAGCACACATTCATATAAACACTTTATAGGAGGGTTGGTTGTAAGAGATTGTCGTATGACAGCATTCTCGCCCATTGTGAAATGACACAATAAAAAGTAGAAACAAGCAAGCAAACTTCCAAAACTGATTATTTTGGAAAAACACGTAATTTTTGGACACTTAGTGTGAAATCTAAGACTATCGAGGTTGTTTGATATTATAAATTAAGATAAAACCAATAAAATGAAATTACCGCGTGAAGTTTGTAGCATCCGATGTTTCGGCGATGTTGCAACCGTAGTTGTGCAGGATAGACTGAAGTGCGGTCCAAGGAAGACTGCCGCACATTATAGGATTAAATTTGTTGAATATTACTTCCATCCCAATTACTTAAGAACTGAATGCTCTGACTTCTAGGCGCATTTTTTTATATACTTGAGTGTTACTTAAGAATGTAGTCTCATGTGAAACAATGCCTTTTATCTATAAGGATCAAATAGGATAGAAAACGAATTTACCGCGTGAAATTTGTAGGACCCGACGTTTCGGTGACGTTGCAGCCGCCGTTGTCTAGTCTACCCTAGACAACGGCGGCTGCAACGTCACCGAAACGTCGGGTCCTACAAATTTCACGCGGTAAATTCGTTTTCTATCCTATTTATAATGTCAAACAACCGCGATAGTCTTCGATTTTATATAAGGATCAAATTAACCATATACAAAACACTCATCAGAGCAGTAGGGCGGTGTCGACTACAACGGACGAACCCTTCACCCCAGGCTGGTGTAACGATATTTGATCATTCTTTCAGCCGTGGGATGAGCGTAGAAAACTTAAAGATAAAACAATCTACTGTCTAGCTCCGCCAACAAACCCCGTTAGATGCCAACGCCTTATGGCGAGGCACCGGGAAAGGTAACCAGCGGGCAGCCTCGCCCCCAACTACTACTTTTTGAAGGATATCTCCGTCTGGAAATAACATTCAAGATACCTCCGTCCTCCCGACTGGTTACGGGTCTGGTCTCTACCTGTTGTATTACAGCGGTAATTCAATTTGAATTTATCGCGGACCTGGGCGTCCTTTGCCCGTAGTGCCACACAGGGTCATAAGTTGAGCCGATCCGAGAGCAAAATGAATCTTATGGCCCAAGCTGCACGAAACCATTCACTACTAAAGTCATCAAAACAGTTCCAAAAAAACGTTAGCCTTCACTAAAGCAGATGAAAACGCACGAGACATCTTTACATTCGAAATATTCTCTAGGATATTCGATGCCTCCAAGAAAATGGCATTTGGAGAATATAAACTATAACAGAGAATGGAGAATTTTATAAACTGTATCATAATTTCAATATTATGAGATTTCAAAAATCGGAAGGCGTAGCTAGTTATGACATGCAGCATTTCCTACCTCTTTGTATTAGACGACAAATGTCACAATCTTTTATTTTACCAATAATTTACTACGCAGATCACCCTAATATGGATACCGGGTCACCAAGGCATACCCGGAAACGAAGAGGCCGATAGACTGGCAAAACTGGGCACACTGGATTGCCCAGTGGAGCCAGCTGTAGGGGTCCCCTTCGCTACAGGTAAGAAAATCATCAGGGACTGCTTGGAGCAGGAACACCGGGCTTCCTGGAAACAGAGTCAGGGATGTCGCCAGGCAAAAGCCATGATGGAGCAACCACTACAGAAGAAAACCAAGGCCCTACTTGACATGAGCAAGAAGAACCTTAGAACCACTATCGGTCTCCTCACCGGACACACGACCCTTAGAGCTCATCTATTCAACCTTGGCTTGACTGAGAGCAAGGATTGCCGAATATGTGGCGAGGAACCTGAAGACAGCATACACATTGTTGGCCGCTGTCCAGGGCTCGCCGCCAAAAGACACAGTTTACTGGGACGAGCCTTTCTCGAACCCAGCGATCTGCCCAACTTGAAGGTCAGTGACCTACTTAGTCTGGTAAGAAGTACCGGGCTACTAGCTGACAATTGACCTAACCACACAGTGGGTAGTTACAAAAGACCTTACAGATCTAGGTGACATCAAGGGCTGGAAACAAGCCCCCCACTCCATCTACTACTACTACTACTACTACTACGCAGATGTGGATGACCTAGACTCAAAAGAGGAGCTACTCAATAAACTGGAAAAGATACAAAACGCGTATATTCGATTTGTTTATTCCTTGAAGAAGTTCGATCATATGTCGACCTTTCGTAGGCAAATGAAGTTGCTCCCCATTAGTCGATGTCGGTATTTTTACATACTCCCCCTACTCTTTCGTGTACTGCATTTAAACATGCCTTTTTTTTTGTTTAATCTCTTCTCTCCGCTTTCAATGCACGGCCTTCCACTACGCCCTACGAAATTTTATTACTGGCTATATATACGCCCTTCCTATGTGAGCTAACCATTTTTGGTTAGACGCTTTCCGCGCTGTGCTAACTGTAATATTTATTCATTAATATCTTAATTGTTTTACGAGATAACGTTGTAACGTTATAATATTTCAAATTTCAATGTGATCATTTTGCAGTTATTCTTTTTACGATCCGTATAGTAGTTTAAAAGTTATGCGCAAAACTATCCCGGGCAGAAATTTTACCCCGCCATAGGAGGGGTTAACATTCATCAACTTTCATGTGCAAGTCATTTGCAGTGCGCGCGGCCCGAATATGGAACTTCGTAACTTTGCCCCTGAGACAACTTGAAAACCTGATAGGTTTAAAAATCTAATAAAAGACATTCACTTAACGTATGTATACCACCCCCCCCTGTCTCCTAGCTTATTTTGTATCCCATTCTTTCCTTCAATATTAGATGGACATATTTTAATAACGTCTGTTTTATTTTCTTTAATGTTTTTAATGTAATTGCACTAATTGTAACTTACAAAAAATACACTTGTTATAATAATATATAAATTTGCCAACATAAATATTTAGTCACAATAACCCTGGCGGTATGGTCGTAAGATAATGTCGCCGTTGTATTGAATGTGAAGTTTTTTTTTCAAACAAACAAACGAACATGGATGAACAGCTAAAACTTAAAGTGGGATGGCTTAAACTTCCAAGGATTCTGTTATTAAAACATGAATACACCTGGAGTGAATTATTGAAAACCAAAATAAGATGGAAAGTAAGAAAATACTCAACAAAGACATTCAAGACTCAAAATGAGTTGTGTGTAGTGCTGAATGATGATGTGTTAAGTAAACTGGCAATCAAAACAAACAGAGCGAGCCAAAACGCATACCGCGCTACCAGAAAATAATACTTATTGATGGGGGCGCTTATGGAACTCACGCTATACTAAGCTGATCTCGGCTATTTCTGACCCAATTCTTTTCTTACAATGTAACAGATATTCTTTATCGTGTGTTTGTTTATTTGTTGTTTGAAGAACTTTATTGCGCACACAATATAGTACAACATAGAGGGCCTATTGCCAAGTGGCAATATCTTTCGACCATACCGCCAGGGTTATTGTGACTAAAGGTTTATGTGGGCAAGGAGTAATTTTATATTGTGATGGAAGCCATACATGAATGCACTTACGTAATAGTCATCATTAAAAAAAAATAAAATAGTGATTAGTAACTTCTGTCAACTCGATATCGAAGGTAGTAATGGAATACAAGAACAAGCCAAAAAGACGGGGGGGGGGGGTATTCATAAGTGCATGAGTTGAGTAAATGTCTCTTTACAGATTGTTTAAATCCGCTCAGGTTTACACTTTGTCTTATGGACAAAGGCACAGAATTCCAGAGTCGGGCCGCCTGCACTGCGAAAGACCTGGACATAAAAGTTGATGAATGCTGAGGTATAGCCAGTAATAGATTCTCCTGAGAGCGCAATGGAAGGCCATGGGATGAAAGCGGAGAGTAGGGATTATACAAATAAGAAGGCATGTTTGACTGTAGTATACGGAAGAGTAGGGTGAGTATGTGAAAATCCCGACATCGTCTATGGAGTGGCCATTTGCCACTATAGTCAAAATCGTACATTGCTAATAAACGTTTCTGGATGACAACAACTCCTAAGGATTATATTATTGAAAACCTGAATGCACTTGTAGCGAAACAATGGAATACCAAAAGCCAGGATAGAGTAAAATGGAAGAAGATTCTTGAGGAAACCATCACATTCACCATGTTTATCCCGTTTCGGTAGTCAGCCTACTCTTAAATCTTGCCTACCCTAGATGTCTTAGAAGTATTTTGCATAAACTAATATTCATTTTGTAATATTGTAACCAAATAAACAGAATTCGTTGACTTTGGTTTCGGTTTTCATTAAATATAAAGTATAAAAGTATTATCCTAGATTATACCTAATTTTGTATAAATAAAAGATATAAAAATACATAAATTATACCTAGTTTTGTAGGGAATTTTTGAGCCAAACTATCCTTACTCAGTAGAATTATGCCCATATCCTATATGGTAACTTTGATCATCTTACACGGAGAAGAATATTGGATTTCTTATTACATTACCATTTTGCTATGACCGTTCTATATATACAAATAATGTTCCAATCGTAATTTTGTTGAATTACAAGTAATTTTGTAGAAACTCTATTACTCAATCGGTATCGAAAAGTTCCTTGCGGTTACTACGCAAACAAAAGTATACTGTAGCTTCAACATGATTGATGTTCCGACTTACGACCTTACAAAGAAGCAAGAACTTGAGGTCGCGACGTAGTGAAGTAAGATTACGTTTTGTTGGATCATCGTTTCGGAAATAGACGGTTGCGCACCGGTCGGCGAAGCCAATCGGTTGTGCTTTCTGTCTAATTGCTGAAGGGGTCTGGAGACTATGGAAATACACTGTCTTCTAAGCAGCGGGGGTGGATGTTGACCTGTTGTCATGCCACTATTGAAATGACCTTGGGCCATTCGATCCCGTGTGGCACTACGGGCAAAGAACGCCCAGGTCCGCGATAAATTCTAATTGAATTACCGCTGTAATACAACAGGTAGGTAGAGGTCGCGTAAGTGACTTCGGATCCGTAACCAGTCGGGAGGACGGAGGTATCCTGAAGGTTAATTCCAGACGGAGATATCCTTCCAAACTGGTAGTCAGGGGGCGAGGCTGCCCGCTGATTACCTCTGCGGGTGCAACGCCGTAAGGCGTTGGCCTCTGACGGGCAGGTGGGGAAGCTAGACGGTGGACTGTTTTGTCCTAAGTCTTCTGCGCTCACCTCACGGGAGACAGGACGATGACAGACGACCTCGTTAAAACTTCCTGAGGTGACGGGTTCGCTCGTTGTAGTTGACAGCTCTAGGCCGTGGAAGTAATAATTATTCTACAAATCCTCCAATCAATGGCGCTGGTATAATCCCTTTAACTTAACAGCATTTTACCGTAAACTAAGAGACGACTGCATCAGTACATGAATTATGTAAATTGTATGGAGGTATATAATTAGAAGCAGTTTGCATCGCGATTAATATTGCAAATGATACAAATAGTGACACAACCAGGTGATTAGAAACGTATCGGTAACATGATTTTTCTCTTTCATATATGACTGCCACATTGCCGTATTGATCACGGTTTGCAAACCCGCAATCTCACAACGTTTTTTAGTCTCCGCACCGATGCAGATCTTTCGGACTTCATTTATATTAAACCTCGAGGTACCTGCTACCAATGATAATCGCCTGCGTTTTAGAAGGATTTAAGAGCAGTCGTATATTAGACCACTAGTCGTGCTTTAGACCACTCGTATATCATCGATAGATCTTCATTTACAGGTAATCTGTATCCATATCTAAACACCTACCATTAAAACTGTTTATTGCTCAACAACCGTTTATAAGCTATTTCGAAACTATATATAACATTAACGGTGTTAAATCGGGACCACACATTCGCAATATGCTTTAAATTGATACCGTCTCTCACGCGAATCCTGTCTTTATTGAGCAAGCCTCCGTGTGCACGACTCTCCTCATAACTTGAGTAATGTGAAATGCTTGCATAGCGATGAATATTAATCCTAAATTACATTATTAAATGTTGCAGTTTGTACGGTAAATGGAGAGGCGCATTACATTACATAATACTAATAATATTGGACTGCACAACTATATACGTGGAATCTTACGTTTTCATGATTCTTTAATCCCAGCGTTTTTGTTTCAATTTCCTGCCCTACTAACCAACAAGGAGCGAAAGTATTAACAACGCGCATTTTTTTCAAGTTGAAGACGGAAATAACCATTATAAATAGGATAAAAATGAATTTACCGCGTGAAATTTGTGGCGACCGACGTTTCGGGGACGCTGCAGCCGCCGTTGTCTAGGGTAGACTGATTCGCAGTCTCAGTCTACCCTAGACAATGAACGGCGGCTGCAACGACGCCGAAACCTCGGGTGCCACAAACTTCACGCGGTAAATTCGTTTTTATCCTATTTATAATATCAAACAACCGCCATAGTCTTCGATTTCATATTACGGAAATATCTATTTTGAACCCCCTTATAGGATTAAGACCATTTTCAGGTGGAAGTCTATCTGTGTGTCTGGCTGAGTGTATTCATCCACGATAGCGCCCAAACGCTTAATCAAATTGAGCTGAAAACGGCATGCATCATTTGGCCATGACAAGAGTTGAAAAGGTGGTTGTGTTAAAATAGGTCCCCCAGGTCACCAGGCACTAGCCATTTTTCAATCAAGAAATATTGGACTTAGGTATAGGCTAGAAATTTGATACACAAAATTTCTAGTTGAAATATCTCTAATTCAAGCTACACTTATACAGGTTGTTTCCAAATTATTGTATCAAACTTTGGGAGTTAATTCCTCATCTAAAATCAAGATGTGAAGAGATATCTCAACATATTCTACGATTCTTCGTTAATTAGATATAGGCCGTTAAATTTAAACTTCAAAAATTGATTTTTACGATTACTTCTAAGTTTCATGGCCGATTTCGACCAAATTTATTTATTTTTATTTATTTATTTATTTGTATCAAGCATAATTATAAAACGCATAAAAATGGTCATAACAAGTAATGGTGCGAAGAAACAACGGCCCACATTCACATGACCATGCTC
Organism: Micropterix aruncella; assembly: GCA_944548615.1. Classification (NCBI taxonomy): domain Eukaryota; kingdom Metazoa; phylum Arthropoda; class Insecta; order Lepidoptera; family Micropterigidae; genus Micropterix; species Micropterix aruncella. Next base: position 16,417,546 of record OX155960.1, read on the forward strand.
AGCGTATACCCAACTAGGCCAAATATAGCCTGTATCTGGGCATACGACTTACTTTCTGACTTAGGTGGAGAAGCCTAACTGACGTAGGTACTCATATAGATACATATACACATACACACATACATATACATACATACACAAATATATAAATATAACGATCTAAATATATTATAGTAATACAAATAATTTTTAAATAGGTTACTATTGATCAATTATCAAAGCTTTCTTCAAAACTGTACAGTGACGTAGTTATCAAGGGGGGAATGGCCACTTTTTATACTTGTTTTCTACGGATTGTCGCTCCCTGGATTATTGCTCGACGACAATACTTTAAAAAACTTTTAATCAGGCCAACCCCCTTCTCGAAGGGACATCACACTTAAAATAATTTCTGAATAGGTCCTTGATTACTTGCCAGAAAAGTTTTGAGGTAAACAACCGTTTTTTTAAAGCTAACATTTTCTTAGAATTAAACTATATTTATCAATTGATGCTTTTTCCTGTGTACGTTCTTTCAAAGTTTTATATTACCTACTTTACCGGCCTAACCCAACCGACGAGGATGTAAATTATTGTGACCGCCCAAAAAGGTTTTTTCTTGATGAAGGCGGAAATATTTATTTTGAGCCCCTCATTTCCAGACTGAAATATCTCTGTGTGTCTGTGTGTTGGTTTGGGTGTATGCATCCACGATAGCGTCCAAACGCCTTATCCGATTGAGCTATAATTTGGTATGCAGGCATCATTTAGTCATGGCAAGAGTTGGAAAGATTGTAGTTGAAATCCGTAAACCAGATGGCTCGCTAGTCATACTTTCATCTCGAAATATTACACTTATAAACTTGAGCAATGCACATTGAGCAATGCAACAATATGGCGCCAATTTACTAGTTACACAGATGCCTTGTTGGGCCGAAATCACATGACGACATTTTGGTTGCATTATCTCATATACAAGCTGTACAAATAATATTTAAAGTCCGCCATACAAATGTACGCAAGTTTGAAATTTAAATCGTCATTGCGTTGGGTCGCTCCTTCGAAATTCGAATATTTAACTAATTGCTTGGCTAATCGCCGGGAAATTCTTGGGGTCACACAACTGATTTAATTTGTTTTCTTCTTCAGCAGTACCTTATTATACTTCGCCTGTTTCTTACTGTGTACTTAATTTCTTTTTTCGCATTCCATCTATTCTATAATGAGTATTATAACAGTATAACATATCTCACTATAGCGGTCTGGGCATGGTAATTTGTGAACAATAATATTAATGATATTTTTATTGATTGACGTTTATCGTGTCATAATGCTAAATTAGAAGCGTCTGACTTGAGCAACATTGCTCTATCTTACACTCTGCGATCATTCGTATGCTAAAAGGTCAATAAAAACTGTACCTTTGGAATGTCATTTAATGAATTAATGCGTTTCATCGATTCCGTGTTGTAGCATTGGATATTTAAATCTTATCAAAAGATATCGTATGATATCTCAAGATCGTCCTCATTTCCATTATTAAATCATACTAAAAGCAACAACATCTGATCGATAAAAACCTATCGACTAATGATAGTGAGCTCCCATGTGATATATTGCAACGGATATAGTGGGCTCGATTAGGCTTCTTAGTGAAATAAAATTAGGAATTAGTTCATGTGTGTGAACTAGACAGGGCAATACGATGGAGCGGTATTTCAAATGAAACATTGGGCTCGATTGCGTTTCTCTTGAACTAAAATCGGTAATTAGTTCACGTGAACGAGACAGAGCAGTCCGTCAAAGAGGAACGTGAAATGAACGGTTGTCACTTTTTCGCATTGAAACTACCCACCGAAGATAAAGCAGCTAAATCTAACACCGCACGAAACGTGTTTAAACTTATTCGTACGTCTATAATTTCGACAGGTTTTTATGGTGCGGAACAATCGACGATACTTCATTTCATATTCCGTTCTAACGTATCGCTCTGTCTCGTTCGGTTGAACTAAGTTCCTGTTATAGTTCTCGAAGAGACGCAATCGGTCCCGTTGTCAATTTTCCGCATTAAAATTACCCACCAAAAATAAAGCGGCAGGATCAGACGAAATGTGTTCAAACTTATTCGGATGGCTATAAGTTCGGTAGGTAGATTTGGTGCGGAAAACTCGACGATTGTCCATTTCATATTCCACTCTAACGTATTGCTCTGTCTCGTTCGCATAAACTAATTTAAATTTTTTGATCACAAAAAAGCAAGCTGGCCCAGTGAGGACTGGCTTAAAGCAATATCAAAAGATTACCTCTCTATCTATTACTTATAGCAAATCTATTTACAATGCCTTAATGCGTATAGTGCTTGAGTATTTTTCCTCTTTCTGGAATCTATCTTACTCTAAATACTGTTGCAAGCTAGAAATCCTACAAAAGAAATGCTGGCGCACAGGATTCGCGAGCCTAGCAAATCTTTCTGGGATTTTTTGGCCCGGGCGTATTGAGTTTAGTCTTGCATTCTGCCGTTTTAAAAGGGAGGAAAATCATACTGTGGAATTGAGGGAGCTAATGGGCCCTGTTGGAGTTGGCCACGAAGACCCATTAGTTCAGGGTCGGTCATACTCACGGGTCAACACCTATCCGGCGGCCTCCACGCAGAAGGGAGCCAGTAGGACGCTGGCCGCTAGCCTGCTTCTTCCCTAGGATTCAACCATCGGGCGTTCCTGGACGGTACCTTTCAAAGTCCCTCGCAGTAAGGCGTTGGCCTCTGACGGGCAGGTGGCATAGCTAGAATGTGGGTTCTTTTTCGTCCCAAGACTTCTGCGTGAAAGACTTGAGACGAAACTGCGTTAAAACTTCCTGAGGTGACTCTAATTGTCGCATTGAGCAATCCAATACCATATATAAACAATGATGTTACACAAACATCGAATCTTATGATAATGGGCCGTCTAAAATATACAGTGTGCTCACCTCGTTTATGCCTATTTTTTTCGCCATTAATTCTATATTCACATTGATCATATTATTTTTCCATTATACTTGCTTATCGGGCATATCAATCACATCAGAATATATTATCATCTGTCTATATACCATAAGACTCGTCAATTTTGAGTGTTGGGAACAGCTGCGCCGGCGCGTGCAAAAAGCACGAAGAACGTGATTCTAGCTAGATCGCAAATAGCTCGATCGCGATCAGGCATGAAAGAAATCTTACGGATTACACAACAAATCGCACATCCGAGCTTTTGCAGAGTATGCGCAGATAGAGCGCTTTTAGATTATATTAGTGGCTTCTTTTTAATCTATTCATCTTCAGTAAGGCTTTGTCGCCTGGTTCAAAATTTAAAGTTTAGTTGAATTAAAAAAACACCGCCAAAATATAGACATTATAACTAAGTAAATGATTTGCAATTAATTTAATGTTGAATAATGTAGGTCACTCTGAAAGTTTCCGAAACTGGCCTTTGACAAAACCCATTTTTTTAAAAATACGAAAACATTCAAAAATGATAATGAATAAAGTTAGTTTTATCTGTCTGTCATTTGTTTTACTTCATCGGCACTAGGGCAACGCGCTAAAAAAATCCAGATGAAGACGGAAATATTTATTTTGACACCCCCTGAGACGACTAGAACCATTTCCAGCCGGAAGTCTGGCTGTGAGTCTGTGTGTCTCTCTGAATAGAATAGAAAAAAAAATAGTCTCTTAGAATCCTCAGATTAAGGTCTGTAACTTTATGTGCCTAAGTCATTTCCTAACATCTTTAGTTCTTTACGATATATATAATTATATTTTTAAAACTGATAAAAAGTTGGGTAGAAAATAAAAAATTGAAGAAGCTAACCTAATAATAGCAGTATATGTCATATTGTACGTCGCTTTTATAAGGAGAAATTTTGGAAAGTAGATTTTATGTACTGTTTATCAACCATATTTTTTTTTTATTAACTGTACAGTGATTTCAAGAAGGATATCCAAGAGGTTCTCTGAATCTACTTACACGTTTCTAGTTCCTGTAGTATACCTTAATATGTTTTTAAAAAAACTTTAAAATATTTGTTCCAGAAAAAAGGGTTATAAAGAACGAAAGAAAGAATACGTATTTCCATTACAACCATTACAATTGTGTAAAAAATAATGACATCAATATAATTTTAAACTAATTAATTAGTTTGTTTAAACAAGGAATCGTATAAAGTAAATTATTCCAAAAATAAAGCAATTGACAACAAGAAAATATATTAAAAAATTAAAACGCGACTGTCGTTACAGAAAGTGAACTATTGTATTTATATTTAATTTTATTATGGTTTTTTATGAAATATTTGTGGTTTATGTATTTATCTTCTTGTTAAGTCGGCTTAGTACTTCAATATTAGTGACTCGGTCACGCCATGGGATTTTCAAAATACGGCAGTATATCCACATTTCGAAAGTCTCTAACCTTTTAGTCGTGTTATGAGTGAAAACCATGCTTCTACGCAATATAGTAGAACAGTGAAAACGTAGCCGCTGGTTATACGTAGCCTTAGGTCGAGACTTATATCTCTATCACACAAAAATTTGCATATTTTGAAAAAAGTTAAGCGAGCCATTTCAATGCGGACGTTTATTTCTTGAGCATGGTCCTCGTTCTCATTCTTCCAACTTCCAAAATACTTGATTTTACTGGCCTTTTCCACTAATTCTCTCCCTACATAAAGCTGGAAGTTATGTTATTGCGGCTTCTTAGAGATCAGTAGGTAATCGGTTTTCGCAACATTGATGCTCAGGCAACATTGATCTTTACTTGCTTCGTTAACATAAAAGTTCTTGTAGTGATGCTAAACTGTCAGAGATCAGTGCCGTGTCATCATCGTACCGCATGTTGTCAATCAACAATGCCTGTTTGATAGCTAGCTGACAATTTCCGGAAAACTCTTCTGCATATATATTAAATAGAAGTGGAGACAAGATACAGTCTTGTCGCACCCCTACCTATTTGTATTTTATTTTGTACAATTGTTTCGTTTTCTTTACACTATATTTTTATGTCCATTTATTGACATTTGGACAATTCGATATTTAGATAACTACTTACATGATATTTGGAGAGCTAGGGTCCCCTATTTTATTTATTTATTTATTTATGGTAATAAATAATATGCAACAAGCGTAACAAATCATAATTATTATATCTACACAAAACCCACAGCAAGTTGTGTCAGGCTTATAGTGAAGAACGGTCGCATGTCGCCCAACTAAGTAAACACTTGTTCTAGGGCAAACATTCTAAACAAATACTAGTTTAAAAAAGAAAACATATTCAAAAGATAAAAAAATAGTTTAAAGAAAAAAAAGCTAAAATGAAAAATTAAACATTGAATTAAATAAAAATATATATAAAAATAAAATATGTAAATATATAATTATAATAAAATAAAACATTGAAGTAAATAGATAATTAAATACACTTATCCTTCGGTTGATAATAAACTATATAGTCATAACTTAAATTATAAATAAAATTTGTAATATTTGTAAAAAAAATAAAAAGTCACAATAAAATTATAATACTAGTAATAGTAAAGTTTCAATAAAAATAAATTGTCTTAAAGAAAAATTCAAATAATAGTCACAAAGTGCTGCCATATGACACTCGGGATGACATAACGATTCTAACAAAACCACACACTAAACTGGTTCAAGCGTTGAGAAATTATGGTGGAATAGAGGAACAGAAAACATACATAGATGAACCCTGAACACATTACACTCCTTTTTTGTTGGGCAGTCGTGAAAATATAAACCAATTGACAAAAAAAGACTACAACATAACACAGAGACTAGTCGCCAGATACTTTTCCGTACGTAGTATCATTGATTTTATAGTGTAATTACACTATAAAATCAATGGTAGTATGATCGGTTGAAGGCAATGGGTTTTTTTCCTGGTTTTATTTCATTTCTTATTCCATGCCGATGTACTTCCTCGTGGGATGTCTTAGAGATCTTATCTTATCGCCGAGATCTTATTGCAATAGAATTCGCAAAGAGCTTCTTGAGAAACATGGCATAAAAAGGTTTCCATCGTTTTGTCATTTAAGGGCAGAGTGGTCTAGTATTTAACTTAATTTATCAGTACAATCAAAAAGCGCTCTATCAGCACGCGCCGCGTTTACTTATTATAGCGATAAAACAAAACGTGACAGCTCTATATTAGTCACGATTACAGCATACCGATTAGATTTAGTAGATCAAATCTCTGTCAATAAAACATTAATAGATTTCAATATTCTACCACCGCAAAAAAAAATCACATCAATGAACGTCAAGTTTTTTTGCGTGGTATACCAATGGATCTTCATATTAGAAAGATCCATCGTTGTATAATCAATTATAGGTTTGACAGTGCCTATCTGGTCTAAAATAAATCTTTTCTCGTTCCTCCTCGCATTACTGGGGACCAACGTCTATTTTATACAAAGGGATACAACTCCAACTATAACTTTACCAAGCTCTCCATAATAAACAGAGCTATGACAACGTACAATGATAGGTTCGGTATCAACGTACGTTGATATTATCGCATCAGATAAAAGTCACTTTAAAGACACGATTAGGAATCATTTCAGTTCTTAATCCCTCCCTGTCTTATTATTCGGATTAACAGTTTTCATAAATAGTTTTAGTAATGTATTATTCATTTATCATAAGTTCAAAAATAAATAATAATGTTAATATTTTTAGGTAAAACTTCGTGTGACAAAAATGTAAATCTCACATTGTTTGTGTCATATAAACATAAACATAATAATATGGTGTTACAAATGTTTGTGATTGTTACAAATGCTGTACTTACATTTTTTTGTGTTTTCTCTGTTCTCTCAAATAATAAATTCACTAATAAAGAAATATGTAGGTAGGTACAATTAACGGGAATTTACGATGAATAGTGTAAACATTTCATTAGTCATAGTTTTATTTTGTATATTTGTAATATGTTACTTGTTGACGCTTTTCGTTTATTTGTTTATTTATTAGCAAAATGTATACAGCTAATTTTATTCTTTAAAAAATACATTGTAGAATATTACTAGTATAGCAATTTATTAACAGCAGATTGCCATTGGTCAACATCAGAGACACAAAAATTTTGTGTACGCATTCAATTATGATAGCAACTTCCAAGTTTCGCCATGACACGGCTGATGTACCCTGGGTTGGTTCCCGATGTGGGAACTCCTCAACGGTCAACAGCAGAGACTCAAAATTTTGTTTACGCATTCAGTTGCTATCAAGCAACTTTCATGTTTCACCATGACATGGCTGATGTACCCTGGGTTGGCTCCCGACAAGGGAGCTCCTCAACGGTCAACAGCAGACATAAAAATCGAAGTCGTTAGGTCAAAAAGTCGAAAAAGTAGAACAAAACGAAAAAATCTCTTTTTGAGGACGTAGCAAATCAATGTTATTATTTCCTCTCGTTTCATGATTATAATATTCATCGCGAAGTTTAAAATTTTCTAGCGTGTTATTGTACATATATCAATGTTATACCAGGGGAATTGGCTTTATACATGAAAGTTAATCATATATAGTTCATTAGTAAGTTCATTTATAGTTACCCATTTATCAGCAAACTGATTTCTTGTCGTTTTTTTTCTAACAAAAAGACCCGCGTGGGTGATAGAGTATTATATTTTATAAGCTGCGTCCGGATTATTAACATTGCGAGTTGTCATTTTCATCGTTTAAAACGTATGAAATAATTATCTACGCTGACCCACATTATACAGCGGGCACCGTTCTTAAACTCTATGATTCTGACGAAATCTCTTTCTGCAATATGAATTATTATTTTTATTATGCATACACATATCTACATTTATTCTATAATTTTTAACATATTATTTTTTTTTTTATTGAATTTCCTTATTTATAGTTATGAAATTATTATGGTTTACTGACATTTAAAATTTTACCTTAATATTTTTCATGAAATTCGGTTTGAAAATACCTACTTTATTTTTAATCGTACCTCGATATCCATCTCTGGTCACTTTTCTCATAGTTTTTCTTCGTAGAGACGTCACGACTCTGGAATGATTTACCGAATAATGCAAGAACAGCCCTAACATCACCACGTTCAAGGCCAAGCTCAAGGAGCACGTAAATCTTAAACAATAATATAACCAACCCTCCCCCTCCTCCTCTGATCCCTTTCCTTCCCTTGTCTCCTTCCTTGCCTCTGCATCTTTATATAATTTTAATACTTGTATGTTATTATCATTTTTTCCTAGTTTTCAGTTAATTTTATTATTTTATTTTTAATTTTGTGTAGCTATCGAAAATTTTGTGATATACACTGAACCTACAGGTTAACTGATAGATATTTTAGCAAGATAATAAACTCGGCTCTTTTATTTATATTTCTATGACTATTATCATTATGAAATCGACGACTATCGCGGTTGTTTGACATTATAAATAAGATACAAACGAATTAACCCCGTGCAGTTTGTAACACCCGACGTTTCGGCGAAGTTGCAAGCGCCGTTGTCCAGGGTAGACTGGAGTCTACCCTGGACAACGGTGGTTGCAAGATCGCCGAAACATCGGATGTTACAAACTACAAGCGATAAGTTCGTTTTTACGTTATTTATAACTATTATTATTATTTTATTTGATAATCGTTTAAATGAGTGTTTTCTTTAGAACAGGCTTTAGCTAGTAAGAAGCGACACAATAGTAACTATAAAATAATGCTATAATTAGATGATTAAATAATAATAAATCGAAAATAGAAGAATGAAATTGAGGTTATATAAAATAGTTGTAGGTTAATTGTTATATTATCAGTCGCTTGAAATACGGATATGAATCTTCCAACTCTGAAAGCCGGTTGGAAGAAAGCGGGCGAGAGAAAGTTTTAACCAAACGACTGCAATAACGCCCAAGTATCACAAAAACAGAAACATAAATCCATAAAAAAAGGCGAAGATGCATTGTAATCATCGACTTAAAGCAACGCCCGCGGCCAAACGTGTTCATGAGCTATGAAATGTGATATCGATGCGAGATCGCAAGGAGGTCCACTTTGTTCAAAAGACGACTAAACAAGTCGCCCGCGTGCGCGAGTCGACTAACCGCACTACTCTTTTCGCTAGATGCGCAGACTTTCGCTGATAGGCGAGTTTTTTTTTTCGCGCAAGAGACTTTACGAAATTAACATCAATACGTCGATGATTACTACCTACTCAGTTTTTTCATACTACTTTCGCTGAAATTGTCGTGCATCTTGAGTTATCAGCCAAATATGATTTATGAGCGAAAATAATGGTTTTTAATGAAGTGGGAATTTAAAAGATACCGCTACCTATCTTTTTAAAGGTATTTCAATATAAATCAACAGCAGAAACAAATAGTATGCAAAAATGATTTTAGATTATATAAGACAAGTAAATATATTAAAAAGAATAAAAACACGACAGCCGTGATAGAAAGTGAACTATTGTTTTTTTTATTACTTACTTTTTTTTTATAATATGTTTATATTATAAAAAATGTATGGTTTATGTATTTATCCATGTAGACATATCTATATTTTCAAAATGTACTTCATCAGACCTTTTATTTTATACTAAACACGTTATATTAATGTTAATTTATTGATATTTGGACATTTAGCCATTTATACAATTACTTACTTGATATTAGGACAGTAACACTCTTACCAATAAAATTATCTTATAACCGCGTTAAACCCTTGTTATTGTTATACCCGGTATAGCCGAGTTATAACGAAGTTGTAAAATCGTGACCAATAAATCAGTTATAACGCAATTATAACTACTCCCTGAAACCAAAGACAAGTCGTATTTCTAGCATGGCAACGCCCGCTTGGAAGCAGTGTGGCCAACTGAAGCGGCATGAAATGCACATGAAATGTCACTTTTTGTTGTCAGAAAGCCCGTGCCCATTGTTTTGTTACGCGAATGCTGATCGAATTTATAGTGGTATTTTGCAGGTCAGCTCTCAGGATATCGATGATTCTTGCGGCGTATGGCTTAGTGAAACGATATTTAGTTTTAAAATTGTAATCATCCAAATCGAATGGGTCGTATCGAAATTTGAAAATTTTTGGTCGCCTATCACGACGCATTTTGATTTCTTCCAATAAATCCAAATCGATCATATCATCCAAGTCGACAAAATCCATTATTCGGCTAAAACGCAGGATTTCACAGCAGTATAAAAGGCGTCGTAACACGGCTATTAGAACGAAAGCGCACGATTCGCGAACGGGACGCTCCACGTCCGCGGCTGTCAGGTGGCTGTCAGTTTGAAACAGCTGTTACGCCGGTCGGCCATTTTTAAGTTAATACTCCGTTAAACCGCTGTTATACCTGGCCTAGGGGTGGTATAGCGGAGTTATAGTGCGGATGGAAATCCAGTACCACTATTCCATGCTTATACCCGAGATGATCAGTGGTGTAAGCTATACCGCGTTTATTGGTCACAGATTTTCTTATACCTAGTAATAACAGAGGTATAAATTTTACAACTCGTTTATTGGTAAGGCTGTTAAGGTATCCAATGACACCCGGGATTATATAAGCATTCTGTCAATACCATACACGGGGATGGAACTGGGCGCGGCTAACTGGGCGCTGCTAACTGGGCTCTCATTGTTTATAATTGTTTTTATTATTATTTTTATTATTAATTATAATTTTTATATATTACCATTATTAAAATAGTTTACTTTTAATACAAATTGATCATCCATTGAAAAACTATGTCCTTTCTATAGGTAGTCTGCGAGTAATATTTAAAAATAGTCATTAAAAAAAACATTCTAAAATTAACAGTTAAAGAAATTTTAACAAGGTTAAGGAATAAATGTAGATGGAAAAATCATTGCAATAAATAGTTAAATAATGAAAAAGAAATAGTCGTAGGATGAAATTATAAATTCGATATGCATGTCACAAAAATCAATTTTAAAAAGTTATAATAATTGTGAATATAATCAAATTAAATAGGGATAATTCACAAGAACAACAACAGTCACCTTTTTGGCTTAGGGCATCTTTAAACTTAGGAGTAGGTTGGCTGTAAAATAAATTTAAAAATAAATGATCTAGTATATTATATCAACAAAGCATCAACTATTTCCAGTCTTGTAAATTATTTGAGTAAATGTATTTAAAAGCTTTCATAGTATTTAGAATACTTTTATTTATATATTAGGGAAGTATTTAAAATACCAGTAATGATAATAGAAATATGTACTTAACCATAAATATAAAGCTGTGCATTTTATGATATTTCTTTTATATTTTACACTAAATTTATTAGGTATTTTGTAAATGTTAAATCTCATGTAAACGCTAGCTCTGAAACAGGTGTATCACAGTATAGCTACGAATTTAATGTTTCACCATTAGTTATTTTTTATATAATGTAACAATAAAAATTTCTCGTCAGTCACAATAAAGAAATATAGAAATATATTGCATAATATAATTTTGGCGCCCACCTGTCCCGCGCCCACTTGGCTCGCGCCCAGTTGTCCATGCGCCCAGTTAGCCTAGCACCCAGACGGCGGCGCCCAGTTAGCAGCGCCCAGTCGGCCATACACTTCTAAAACAGTTTAGCGTTTAGAAGTTATGGCCTAATAAAGAAACTGAAAACATACATAGATGAACCCTGAACACATTACACTCCTTTTTTGTTGGGCAGTCTTGTAAAAAGGAGGTGAAGTGTCATACATGTTTAAAAAAAGAAAAACTAGTTAAAAAAATGAATTTAAAAAAATCTTTAAGCAGATTAAATTGAATGATAACTTTTAATGGAATTACAGTAACTATATATACTATACGAGTAACTAAGTAACTACCTTCAACTAACTACAATATAAAATCGAAGACTATCGCGGTTGTTTAACATTATAAATAGGATAGAAACGAATTTACCGCGTGAAATTTGTAGCACCCGACGTTTTGGTGACGTTGCAGCCGCCGTTGTCCAAGGTAGACTGAAAGAGCTGTCAATCCGTTGTTTTGCGGGTAGGCCGCATACCGCTGCCGCCCTGCGTAGGTCATAACGGTGGTGGGGGGCCGGGCTCGGACAACGGCGGCTGCAACGTCACCGAAACGTCGGGTGCTACAAATTTCACGCGGTAAATTCGTTTCTATCCTATTTATAACTACAATATATTAGATAAAACTAATCGTCAAATAAAGTATCAAAATCAAACTAGAAAAAATACTTACTGAAAATGAAGAGAGAAGATGAGATAGTCAGAGAAAATCGAAATTATATCGCCGTGCGCCGGTAAAAGTTTCTAAAATACCAGCAGGGCAAGCGTCGAAATGGTAAAGCAGAGGCACTGCACATCATAATAATCGACGAAAGAGCAAGAACGAGAAAGGTATATGTAAGTCATAAACTTAAGAACTAGATTTTTAAACTACCTATATAAGCCATTTTATATACCATCTCAAGATATACATAACTAATAAATATATATTTTTTTTTAAACATGACTGCCGTTATAGAATATGAACTATTGTATTTATAATTATATTTAATTACGGTGTTTTATAAAATTAATGTGACTCATATATTTATCCATATATATTTTCTATATATACATAATTATTTCCGGAATGTACCTACTCAATTAGACATTTAATTTGATACTCATGATATATTTATGTTAATTTATTGACATTTGGACATTTGTATATTTATTATATACAACTGCTTACTTAATAATTTGAAAGTTAAGGTACTCTAAAACACTCGGGATGACATAACGATACTAACAGCATCACGCACGAAGTTACGGTGGAGTAAAGAAACGGAAGACATACATATGTGAACCCTGAAAACATTACACTCCTTTTTTGTTGCGCAGTCGTGTAAAAGATACTGTACCATATATCTACAGAAGATGAGGAAAATTCGAGGTATCTGCTACAGGAACGATACTGCTTGAGACATGTAAGTTAGCTTTTTTAGGGCCAAGCATTTCTCTCTCATTTATTAGTGATGGTATCTAGTGCGCCCGTCGTAGATTTATGTAATACGTAATAACGTATCCATATGAAACATAGATTTATGATACCTTACCGCTTACGGAGAATGTGGTGAAGATGCATTGCCTGTGTGTTCGTCTCACCTACAAAATAACGAGTTTCCAGCTCTGGTACTAAGTGGGTCGCTGGAATGACGACGGTTTCTTACTCGCTCGCTTGATAACCCACTTAGGGCCAGAGGTGGCGAAGGTCCATTAAAATGGTCTCTTTTACGGAAGCGAGCTATGGACTGACTTTTATACTTTTATTTAATGCCCAATGAGGCGGCTAGGCTTTTCGTCAAGTTTGGTGACGTTGTAGCAGCTATAACAAGACTTTATTATATAGAAAATCATTTTCTCATACGCTTGATTATGTTCTTATTATGATTTGTTTGTATTGTCTTATTATGATGCAGTACGGATATTATCCGTACTTATACCCTACTAGTTTCCTACTAGGCATGGTGGGCTATAACTCTCTTAAGTTGCGTAGAGAAATGCTCGCCATGGCCTACGTTTTCAAGCTGATTAGGGGAAAAGTTGATAATCCTAGCATGCTAGCGAAGGTTTGTCTCTTTGTCCCGGACAATTATAATCGTGCTCGCATTCATAATCTATTTGCGGAGCCGTCCTCGCGCACCAACCTAAGTCGATGGAGTCTGCTTACACGAGCTTTGCGGCACATAAATGCGCTATGTTCGACAGCGCCAGACTTTGATATTTTTACAGCGAGCCCGCATCTCTTCAAGGTGTGGGCATTGCGCTACTTGTTTATGGCAGAATAATATAAACTGTTTTCACTCTTATGTACTGTAAGTTTGTAAGTTTGTAAGTTTTTCTATTCTTAATGCCGGTATTTGTATTTAACGCTTATTTAAACATGTTATGTATGTACTTGTAAGAATTCTATTATTTTTTTTATATTTATGTGTATATTGCATATCAACGGATTGGTAGAAACTGTAATGTTGATTTGTTATGAAAATAAATAAATAAATAAATAAATGATTGTTCTATGTATTTAATGTATTGTTCTTATTATGATTACGATTTGTTTGTATTGTCTCTCTCCCTAACGGGTGTGCCCGTGCCACCGTACCAAGCTCGTTCTGTCCCCACTCCCTTCTTGCTGCTGTTTGCGAATGCTGCTTAATTTATAACTTATGCACTACCACCTGCCAAAATATGAATGTATTTTTGTTCTTCTCTTTTTATTATTATATATACATTTTTTATTATTTTTTATTTTTTTATTTTAGATAATACGTAGGTATTGTAACTATGTAATGAAAGTAATGAAATGTAATGTAAATACATGTATGTGTATGTAAATGTAAAATGTAAAAAGAGAGAAAATGTATTTATGAAATGAATTAATAAATGACTCCTTGGGGGATTGGATGGGGATAGAAGCCTCTGATCATTGGATATACAATTAAGCTCGCTCAGAAAAGACGACTATAGTCGTTATAACTGCTCGGGTGGTGGATGGATTGGCTTCTGTCTCCATCCACCTCGTTGGAGTA